>WTSP01023845.1:43973-54801 GCA_025331215.1 Actenoides lindsayi
TGTTCAACTCCATCCAATTGACCTCAGCCCATCTCTCCAGCCTGTCCAGATCCCGCTGCAGAGCCTTCCTACCCTCCAGCAGATCGACCTTTTGTGTCATCTGCAAATTTACTGAGGGTACATTCGATTCCCTCGTCCAGGTCATTGATGAATATATGAATATATGAACCACATGAGAGGAAGGGATGAAAAAGAACACACAGTCCCCCTGGACTTGCATATATCTAGGTACTTACTGTCACTGTCAGGTGATGACCCAAAAACAAGTCTGAAAACTGACACCCAAATCCTTACATTACATTAAAAACCTCTTACTTATCATAACTGAAAATATTTCAGAACTGACATATATCTTTTCCTCTGAAAAAAACCCATCACCGCCCCCTGCCACTTGTCTTCAACATCTAAAGGAGGATGTTTAGATACCATGGTAAACAACACACTAGACAAATAAAATACTAGACCACAACAGCACCATGCTTTGTCCCAGAATTCACCACAGGACCAGTTTACGCACCTAATTATGATATGGGGAGGATGCAGAAGAGCAATCAAAGCTGTACGACAAAGCATGGAGGTGTAAGCCCTCAGCGTGACCTCCAGTGGACTTTGTGAAGAAAAACATTAGATAGAATATACTAAAAATACATTTTTTATGAAATCGAGATTTTTAAGCGTTACCTGCAACAACCCCAAGAACCAAGTCTTTTCCAGTGGTTGAATGCTGACCTTTGACCCAGAGAGCTTTAAGACTATTAAATGTATAAAAATAAACAAAATTGGAACAGCAAAGGCTGGAGATAACAGGGAACCATCCTCGATACGGTGCCAACCTAATGGGGAGGAAAAAAAAAAAATCATGGTAAGGATCAGCAAAGTATTTATGCATTCTGATTGATTTGACATGGTGGTGGTGGAGGGTCCCAGGGACGCAATACTGTACAGCACATATGATACTAACTAGATATGTGTTTATCATTAACGGTAACAAACCAGGTTAAACTCCTGACTGCACCATAAAAAAAAAATAAATAAATAAGCACTTCTAGTAATCAGAAATAATCCCACTGAAAAGGAGTTGTAGAGGTACAATGTATTTACAGTGAGAATCTCGGGACTCGTTAACTCCAAAAGTGAGTGTTACCACCACACATCTGCTCTCTACCAACAGCCAGCAGTGAATTGCAAACATCCAGGGGATGAATACATAGAATCATAGAATGCCTTGGGTTGGAAGGCACCTCTGAAGGTAATCTAGTCGAACCCCCCTGCAGTAAGCAGGGACATCCTCAACTAGATCAGGTTGCTCAGAGCCTCATCAAGTCTGACCTTGAATGTCTCCAGGGATGGGGCCTCCACCTACATCCCTGGGCAACCTGTTGCAGCATTCCACTACCCTCATAGTAAAGAGCTTCTTCCTAACCTCCAATCTAAATCTACCCTTCTCCAGTTTAAAAACACTACCTCTTGTCCTACTGCTACATGCCCTTGTAAACAGTCCCTCCCCAGCTTTCCTGTAGGTCCTCTTCAGGTACTGGAAGGCCGCTCTAAAGTCTCCTTGAAGCCTTCTCTTCTCCAGGCTGAAGAACCCCAACTCCCTCAGCCTGTCCTCACAGGAGGAGCTGCTCCAGCCCTCTGATCATTTCCATGGCCCTTCTCTGGACCCACTCCATCAGGTCTATGTCCTTCCTGTGTTGAGGGCTCCAGAGCTGGATATGCAGTCCTTCAGGTGAGGTCTCAGCAGAGCGGAGTAGAGGGGCAGAATCACAGCTCTCAATCTGCTGGACACGCTTCTCAAAAGAAGCCCAGGATATGACTGGCCTTTTGGGCTGCAAGTGCACACTGTTGGCTCACGTCCAGCTTCTCATCCACCAGAAATATGTTTGAAGTAGGTATGCTATATGTTAACATACAGACTGATACAGTCAGTTCAAACCATATACTTAAGCGTACCAAGGTATGAGGAGAATTCTCATCTTTCTTGAGAAAAAGAGCTGTTAGTCCAATACAAAAGGTAACACCCCAATAAGGAGATGCTCACATATCCAAGGAAACAAAGTACTGCTTAGCATAGCTGGAAAAAACAATTAAAGAAAACTACTCCTTCAATACAAAATAAATCAAAATCAAAACAAAAACACAAAAAAAACCCCTCCAAACAAACCCAAACAAAAAAAAACCACAACACCAAAAAACCCACAATCCCAACAACAATCCTAAAGCAAGGAAGAAAAAGACAAAAATCTATGTCTGGATTCTCACATAACATTTACAAAATAAATACTAGTAACAGGAGTGAATATACTCCACCAAGGAGGGTTTTCCAAAGGATGCAACCTGGGATATGAGATATGCAGGTGAGGGGAATTCCAAATAAATATCTTGCAGTAATGTCTAGAGGAAATCAGGTAAGTGAGAAAAAGATACTATCTATTTAAATTTAAGTAGAAAAATCACAGATTAAAAATTTAATACCCCCTTATGATTTGCAGCTATCGTATTTTTCAGGCGTTGGGAATAATTGTCAGTGTTTGTTAATCTATCTTGATTTAAGAATTATTTCGTAACAGCTGACCAACAAATCTCCCTTCTCTGACAGGCCTGATGAGCCTGTAAAACAGGGACATCTCAACAGCTGCCCTGTATCCCCAGCATGTTCTACAATACATCCAAAAAAATGATACACACCTTCACCAAAGCTACACAGGACAGGCAGAGAACTGGTATCATGTTGAGAGCACAAGAAATCTCCTCAACAACCATGGAGGCTCTTTAGTGTTCTCAATGTTTTTAATGAATACACAGAACATAAATACCCCCAAGAAGGAGACCATAAAAGATGAAAGGCTGGTAAACACAGCATCTGACTATTCTTATGATCCATGTCCTAGTTTTTCACCTTGGATGCATACTCCCACATAGCTGGGAATACTCCACTTGATGAAGACTGTTTCTGAAGTTACAGGCTTCGCTAACCATACGGTTACAATTACAAATTAACTGACTATACAGTTAGTCACGAGTAGAATTAAAACAACCTTTGCACCACCCATCTCTTCTGTACTGGAAAAGAAAGGGAGAAACATGCCCTCTGGGGACCATGTCCTCTGAGAATGTTACTTTGGTTTTGCTTAAGAACAGCTTCTGACGACTTTTGAATGAAACATCTTGCACCACAAAACACGAAACCAAGACAAAAACCATGAGTTTATTCTAGCGAACTGTCAGTTCCAGCATCCAGAATTCAGATATAAATATTTCTGCACACAAATAAACCCTAAGTTTGTGTTCCAAACTGCAACCTTGAGAAGAACTCAGTGCACACCAGTGAACACCTGCCCTGTCACCTACAAAAGGACGATAGTGTGGCAAAGAAAGCCAAGCTGTTTGATAAACTTCTACAGAAAGTCCATTAGCTAAACTTACTTGCTTTGTCTGGATGAGAAAAGCACTCTCACAAAAGTGTAATATGAGACAAGGCTCTACAAACTAATGTGAACAAGATACCAATGATCTCATACCACGTTTCGGATTTGTTGTTGTTTGGTTTTTTTCTGTGATTACAGACATCCCCAAAACTAGCATCACTGCTTAGCCAGGCCTTTCAATACCTTGGGAACACACAATGTTCCCCTCTTGCCAAAATTACTGATTTTGGTTTGTTTGTTTCACAGGAAAAGTATAACAACCACTTCTGCAGTCTCCATACTTCTGTTAACTTCTTTTCTTCTTTACTTTTTCTTTTTTTTTTTTTTATTCTTTAATTGAAGTTTACTTGCCAGCCTCATATGACAAAAGTAATGCAGGAATGTGAACAAAAGAGATCACCAACTGACTGAGAAGTACTTGTGCATACAACTGCCAGCTGCTCAAGTTCAAAGGTAGGAAAACATTACCAACCAGGCTAAACTTTTGTCACCTTTAACATCCTGGAAGCTCTGGTATACCCAAGAAAATACCCAATAGGAAATTACTTGTAAGAAGGACACCCATACAACCCTTTTTCCCCAGTCAGCTCAGCTCAGACTGTGTGACAAGTACTAAAGCACAATGTTGCTGGAAGTTGACTGC
Organism: Actenoides lindsayi; assembly: GCA_025331215.1. NCBI lineage: Eukaryota > Metazoa > Chordata > Aves > Coraciiformes > Alcedinidae > Actenoides > Actenoides lindsayi. Next base: position 48,045 of record WTSP01023845.1, read on the forward strand.
TTTTAGATAAATCTTCAGTGTCACCAGCACGGAGTGCCACTTATTGTGACTCCTTCCACGTGCTTGGGAGGAGAAAAAAACTTCCAAATGAGACACATGTCTCAATTCTTGTGTGGCTCACCTGCCCAAGAGTTTCATCTTGGTTATGAGAAATGGACACACCCAAGAATCCAGGCAGACAAAGCTGGTTTATCAGGTACATGAGGTAGGTTTGTGTACAAGGCTGCACGTCTGAGGAGGCACAGCTACCTCACTAATGGAGGCACAGTTACATCACTGAGCAGATCAATTGCATAAGGGGCTCAAGAAAGTTAATCCAAGTTGGCTAAAGACGAACACGCAAGATTATGCAAGTCATACCACCCTTGTATGCAGACATTTTAATTCAGAGTAAAAAGCCACCCATACAGATAAGGGCTAACTTTAAAAGCAAATTCAAATTAGTTTCAGAGCTTGTCCATGTGAAAGACAAGCAGAAAATGTATATCTACTCACAGGCCTTCTTCTTTGATTATTTCCAGCAGGACTGCTGGTGTTGTCTTAGACTTCCTCTTCTCATCAACTGGAAAACAGAAGGATGAAACTTTCAGATTATTCCGATTTTTAGCACTCATTTTCAAGCCCTTATCCTTCCTATTCTGAACACAGCCCAGAAGAGCATGTTTCTTCCTCCTCATAAAGGACAGACATTGCCTATTTCTGCAGCAATTCCAGAAAGCATCTCCTTATTTTCATTTGCTAGGCAAGACTAATTCTGGTTTTTTTTTTAATTTTTCCCCAGAGCAGCAGGTTCTGCTGTGCACCAGAGTATCTGTAGTGACCAATTCCTAACCTGATAGTTGTGACATGATATGAAGGTAGGTTCCCCTCATGGCCAAGACTAGAACTGGACCTGTCCAACTTCTCTCCAAATCATTCCTTGGACTCCAGACGAGCAGCCCTAGCAGAGCAACCTCTTACAGTTAATCTGCAAAGAGCTAAGCCTTGGCAAAACACTCTCTCCTCCTGCACTGAAAGCTGCTCAACAGCCACGTATTCTGACGACCTGGCTGATGATCTCCCTCTAGTTCTTAACAGAGCTTTAGGCACAGCACTAAAATGCTTGGTGATTCTGTGACTTTTGATTGAAGATAAGAGCATTAGAACAATACATTTTATACTCAGATGTATTTTTAAAAAATATTGGATGTTACTACTCCCAGTCATAACCTTGACTTTTCCCTTTAAACTGTTCTCAGGAGTAATTCTAAACTAGTTTTTCACGATTCTGCATCCTGAAGTGTTTTCAGCAGCCAAAATCAACAACAAACAAATGTAATCCTGTGTAAGCTCAAATCCTTATTTTTCTTTTTCGTTTTAGATAACCATTTAAAAGTCAGGTTTGGCCACAGATCACACAGCCTTTTCAGCTAATTAAAATGTTGCCCAATACTTGCAAAAGGGAGAACTACCTTCAGCTGAAAAAATGGTGTTAGCAATTAAACAGCCTTTGTGTTACAAAGGTAAGATTCCTGTTCATGCAAGATAGGTTCCCCCTACAACCACCCCTTACAACCACCCAAGCCAAGAGGAACAGAAACACCAGCGTACAAAGAAACTAGAGTTTGACACTTACCCTGAAGTCTAAGCCTAGCTGTATCCAAAGGAAAAAATACAGTCATTGCAGTCACACTGCCCTGAAAAACAAAACAAACTGGCTATATGGTGTATCAGTTGCTCGTACAGCTGCGTGCCAGACTTTGTAGCCCTTCACCTCAACCAGAAACCAGTCTACTAAGTTTAAAAAGGGGATAAACTTCATACATAATGTCTATTTGAAGTGGGTTTTGGTCCCATGCTTACAAGTAAGGTTTTTTTTTAACTCTCTTGTATTAGATCAAGCTAAAATTAAAACATCAGAAGCTTTTTGCCCAAAGTTTTTGAAGTCTGAGAGCTAACAAAGCGGTAGTCAGGGGATAAATATACTGCACTTTATCTCACAGTAGTCTCAGCACCCAATTTCTCATTAAAAAAACCAACCAAACAACAACACAAAACTACAACATGAACAATCATTGTGTTACAATAACCTTGTCTTCACTTAAGGAAAAAAAACCCACGAATTTTTGTTCGTTAAAAAAAATATAGTACCTGTCTTTCAGGACTTCATCTAGCATCTAAATTCCAATTTCATCAATCAAGATCTCCCTACCAAGCCCCACCCTGTGACATGAATTACACAGGACGAATTCAATCATAACCTAGAAGTCACCAGATTCACTTGTGAATCCAACACCCTCTTCACTTCCTCTGTGATCCAACCACTAAAGCCTCTACATAGAAAAGCCAGGAGCCACTCTCCTTTACAACAGGGTTAGATACTGTACTTGCAAACGCCCTTATCGAGCAGCTGTTTCCTCCCTCTCCACCTCCATCCAGCTCCTTCATTCTTTACTACTCCAGCGTTAATACCACGTGGCTTTTGGGAAAGGTAACTCACTCAGAAAAGACCCTGGCTTGGTGTAAACCTGTCGACCCTCAACAGTATTAAAGGCATTAGGAGGCTGCTAAAATTGTGGCACTTGTCCCTTAGCAGCCACGCAATCTGTTGAAATGGTGGGAAGGTCTGGGAGACCACAAATCAAGAGGTGTGTTTAAAGCACGTTCCACTGCCTGACTCGAACGTTTCTAGAGCTGTGTTATGCCACACGTTTAAGGGAGTTCTGCCTCTAGAAACACCCCAGCTCCTGAGCAGGCTGCTTGGACCTGTCCCTACAGCCAGCAACAGAGGATTATCGGTATTTCCTCACTAAGGTAACTCCTGGCTGAAGCCTTAACAGGACTTAAGTTTCTCCCGTTTCTTAACACCAGGTAGCAGACAAAAAGAAACACTTGGCCATAACTACTTGATTATTTTAACCCCCATATTTTTGACTCGAGAGGGTTGATTCCGCTCTCCCACGGACTCGTCCTGTGTCTGCTCATTCTCAGTGCCCGGCGTGTACGCAGCTGAACCAATCCGACTAAAAATATACCAAAAAAACCCCCCCGTATTTCGGTTAGAAGGCTAGTGCCAGCACAAAAAGAAGTGCTAGGCAGAGCCAAAATACACCTCCAGATAACAGCTGCATTACGACTCTGAAGCCGACCTCAGAACACAATTACACACACCTCTGCACAGAAGAGCCTCAAGACTGCAGAGTCACTGCCAGTTCCAGCCTTCCCCTGCTCAGTTTATGCTGCTTCTATCCTCCTGAAGCAGCTTTTATCCCAAACTTAATGCAACCCACCATACAGCAACACACACACCTGCACTCAAACTACGAAAACAGAAACGGGGAAATAATTGGGGTAGTGGCACAAAGGAAAAACGGGTGGATGCAAGGCACAGAATAGAATATTTGACTCGGAAGGGACCTACAATGATCATCTAGTCCAACTGCCTGACTGCTTCAGGGCTGACCAAAAGTTAAAGCACATTACTAAGGGCTTTGTCCAAATGCCTCTTGAACACTGACAGACTTCAACCACCTCTCCAGGAAGCCTGTTCCAGTGCTGGACCAGTGTCTTGGTAAAGAAATGCTTCCTGATGCCCAGACTAGACCTCCCCTGGTGCAGCTTTGAACCATTTCTATGCAAAGAGCATTTCAGACTCCAACTGGCTTAAAACACCTATGAAGCTACAGCTCAACAGAATGTCAAGAGGTAACTCCACTGATCTAACAGATAAAAAATAATCTGTAGCCTCTCCCCTCCTTTTGCTAAATAGAGGGTAAGAAACCCAGAAAAGCAGAGTTACTTTTCTCCTGGGTTTATAAATGGAACAACTAAACTGCACGGGAAGGAGACTGTCAGAGGCATCGTATGGAGGAAAAAGGATGTCACAGCTGTCAGTAAGGGAAAGGAGAGGGATGAGCAGGACCAGCCCTCGAGATGGGCTCAGACTCCTTTACTGAATCACACTTGAGACCAGAAGGGAAAATAACTCATGTTATGGGTTGCAGGAACATACGTTGAAGTGTAAGACCCCATACTGTTGAAAGTGTGAGGGTTATCCTCTGCCTTCCCACTCAGAACCTCATTAGTTTGCCATGTCAAGTCACGCTGCCACCGAATAATTACCAGGACAGTTAAAAAACTGGCTCAAGCAATCCCAGACCCTGATCAACTGTACTTGCATCCCTGTCTTCTCCGTTCTGGTGGCACAGCTTTTTGGACACGTACGTAATGATGCAGACGCAGACAAAGAAACCCATCTGGCTGAAAAATAACTTCTTCCACTGGACTACTTCTCCTGTCAGATCAGTTCCCTGATCAGCTGCAGCATCACAGGAACAACTGCGCAGTAGTCCAGAGGTTGCAGTAGGTGGACAGGGGTGACTGCTGCTGACAAGAGGCATGCAGGACCACAGCCTAAGGTTTGGTTTTCTAAATAAATAAAAATATATAAAATAATAATTAAAAAAAACCCCAAACATTCAGAGTCAAGCAAAGCAGACTGACGACTGCTGTAACACTCCTGTAAAATTCTCATTACTTTACAGCTATATGCATAGTTAAAGAATACTTATGCAATTCAATTAAAAGTTCACAGGAAATCAAGCATTGTTGGGGGTTTTTTTTGGCCTTTCCTTTTTTTTTTCCTCCTTACAAAACTATTCATTTGTCTCAAGTTTGGACTGGGTATCCTAGAAGATATATGTGCTTTCACCATATTAGAAGAGAAACAAAAATTATCATGTGACCTGACATGTTCTTCTGACTTGCTGCCTGAGCACTGTTCTATGGGTTGCTTTTTCTTTTTAAATTCTTGCATCGCATCTGCACATCGGTGTGTTTTATAATAATTTAAAGAACTGGTAAGACAATATCAGAACAGTTAGTACTCACATCAAAATTTATATATTACAGCAAAGAGAAATCTCTAAATCAATGAGTACGTCTTTACTGTAACAAAATTTTTAAAATAAAATTAAATTAAAAAAATAAAAGTTTCCAGCATAATGCAGTTAAAAAAGAAATAAATAAAAAATTAGATAGCCACTTCATTTGGGGGGAAAAAAAAAAATAAATACAAATCTTGCTCCAGGGCTTTAAATTGTATATGAATATCAGTCATAGCAAGTGAAAGTCACAAGTGTACAGAAGTCCAATAGCTCAAAAAAGTTCTGTCTTCCTTCATAGCAACGTCAGTGCTGAGTGATGCATCTTCAAATACAACAGGGAATTTCTATCAACTTAATCAACGCCACCAAGGGACTTGAGATATCATTTCATTACATATTTTGAGTTTATGGCTGGAATTGTAATAAAGTTTGTGGTGCAAACTGAACTTAAGGAGCACTGATGATAGTGACCTGTATGCAAGAGTGAGATGCTCACAGCGAGGGCTAGAAAGTGTTACCAACTTCTGTACAAGTCAGCAAAAGGAGACAGAGCAGTATTTCAATTATGACACAGTTTCAGAGAGTTTAATTTCTTGAAAATGAAAATACCTATTGCCCTTGATGCTTATACAAGGAAACAACCAAAATGAAACATTTTAAAGAGCAGACAATAATCCCATGTTTATATATGATAAAAACACCCTTTTGAGTCTTGGTTTTTTTTTATTTTCCCCTTTTAGAATCAGCCTTTATTGTTCAATTACATTTAGTGACTTTCATCCTACAGAAGACACTGCAAGATCTTTCAAGGACTCAAATGAGGGCAGAAAGCTTTGCCAGAAGAGAGGATGAGCGATTACCAACATACACACTTAGGTGTTCTCGCCAGTCTGGAGTAACTGCAGGACAAAGCTGCACCAGCGTGCTTGAGATCCATCAGCATGCCCCCATTCGACACGCTACCTCCTGACAAAATCCTCAGCCTGCTGGAAGTACAAGGCTGATTCGCTACTTCCAGAGCTAGCACCGGTTACATGCAAAGGCTGGGCACGCTAAGGAAATCTGCGGGAGCGAAACGCTGCTTTTCCGCTTGCAGCTGTCACATGCAGAAGAACCTCGTTCCACAACCTACACAGAGCTCCCCCGGCTGCACCACGCCTCGATTAACACCCACGCGGTGCCTCGACCATCACGGCTTCTCAGCACACGCGAGGCAACCGCCGAACGCGGATGCTCAGCACAAGTCAGGCACGACCCAGCTCAAGCGTTGCCCCTCCTCTACCTGAACGGCTGGGAGGCTTCAGGCGGCAGAGCGAATCCGCTGCCCAGCTTCAGACGCTCCAGGTGCTGGGAGAGCCCCCGCAGCTCCCGCTGCGCTCCGAGAAGGCTCCGTCCGCCCAGCGCCAGCGCCAGCCTCGGTTTTACCGAACCCCGCAGGCACACGAGGGCTTTGCGGGAGCGCTCGCACGGAGCGGGTGCCGGAGCCGAGACCGGGCGGCCGGGATCCCGCGCTTCAAACCCTCTCCCTGGAACCGCCAAAGGGCTCGGGCGCGACCACGCAGGGACCGGGAGCGCAGCCCGGTACCCCGGCCCCACCCGCGCCGCCCTAGGCTCCCCGCCTCCACACCCGGCGCAGGCACGGCTCCTCGGGCAAATAAAGGCCCGAGGCCGCCTCAACAACCCCCCCGCCACGCTGGCCCTGCCGCCCCGCCCGACCCCTCGGCCCCGTCACCGGCCGCCGCCGAGGAGACGCCCCCTCCCCCCGCCCGGCGCCGCCTGCGACGAGCCCCGACCCGCTCAGCTCAGCTCAGCTCACCACAGCTCCGGACACGGCGTGCACCAGGCTCTCGTAGGAGATGATGGCAGACATGGCCGCGGCTCTGGCGGGCTCC
>WTSP01023846.1:3339-22261 GCA_025331215.1 Actenoides lindsayi
CTGAGAGCTGGGAGAGGTCCCGGGGTGGAGCGTACCCATCTCCCCCAGCCTCCCCTGCCTGTCTTTTGGGGGGTGTTGGAGATGGGAAATGGAGGGGATGCTGCCAGTGACCCCCCCTCCTTGCATCCCCCAATCTGTCTGACACGGGAAACGGGGTGACTGCCCGAGAAGCAAATCCCTGTGGAGTGCTGCTGGGGGAGGGAGGGGGGATGAATCAGTCCTCCCCACTGGAGGGGCTGGTCTTGTCTCCACCCCCACCTCAGGTAACCCCTTACACCCCCTTGCACCTCTGCCCACGTTTGGGACATTCCAGTCCAAGGAAACCCTCCAGGAGACTTTGTTCGGCCGACCTCACAGCAGGGGAGGGTGGAACCAGGGGGACAAACCCCCCCCCCAAAACACACACAACCACGGGAACCTGTGGGCAGGAAGGTGTCAGAGCTGGGGGGGCCCTGCTTTGGCTACCATTCGCCATCCAACACTCCCTCTCCTCCCTCCCCCCGACTTATCAAAGATTCTTGGCTCACCTTCAGAGACACTTTCCCAAACAAACGTCACATCTGACAGTGGTCCTAAAATGACACTTCCCCCTCCCTCCCCCTTCCCCAAAAGCCAGGTACTACAGCCTGGGAGAAGGGTGTCCAAAGAGCATCATGGATCAGAGATGCTCCCAGGGGCGTTTCTAAAGCCTTTCTGACCATCCCCTCCACCCCCAAATATTATGTTATTGTGTTTTCTTGATTGCTTTCCCCCCCTCCCCAATGGATATAAATACAAATGGTTTCCTCAAGGACAAAGGTGTGGGCTGCAGAGGTGTGTGGGGTGACGTGGAGGAGAGAGAGGCTGCGGTGGGGTGAACTGGGGAGAGCCAGGATCTGAAACACCCCTGGAACTGGGATCTTTAGGGAAATCTTTAGATCTTTAGGGATCTTTAGACACTGGCACAGCTTGCCCAGAGAGGTTGTGGATGTTCCCTCTTTGGAAGTGTTCAAGGCTGGGTTGGATGGGGCTCTGAGCAACGTGGTTTAGTGGAAGGTGTGTTAAAGTGTTAAAATCAGAAAGATGGGGACAGACTTTTGAGCAGGGCCCGTTGGGACAGGACAAGGGGGGATGGGTTGAAACTAAAAGAGGGAGATTTAGACTGGAAAGAAGGAAGAAATGGTTTATGTTGAGGGTGGTGAAACACTGGCCCAGGCTGCCCAGAGAGGTGGTGGCTGCCCCATCCCTGGCACCATTGCAGGTGAGGTTGGCTGGGGCTCTGAGCACCCTGCTCTAGTTGCAGATGTCCCTGCTCAGTGCAGGGGGATGGACTGGATGACCTTGAAAGGTCCCTTCCAACACAAACCATTCGATGATTCTCTACAGTTTAAAAGAAATTACACTGTCAGTCTCTCTCTCTACCACACCAAAGGCATTTTCTGCAGCACCTTTTCACCAGCTACGATAGAAGTGCCCTTTGTGTGTTGGCCATCACCTGTTAGGGTGCCATCTGCCATCAGGTCCTGGATTCTGTTAATTGCATCCTGTTCAGAAGTTAAAAAAAAAAAAAAAAAAAAAAAAAGGAATTAAACTGATCAGGATGGAGGCAAACAGCATTTCACGCGTTCAGATGAAGTACAGATGGAGGCTTGCATTTAATGAAATACTTCGGTGAACGACACATCTGTATGTCCACCACAGACAGAGGCAAGAAAGCCCTTTGGTCTTGGATGAAGTGACCTTCTGCATTTTGGGGTGTTCAAATAACTTGCCTACCACCAGATGAGACTTTTACTGCTAAGTTACTTGGCTGTTTCAAGGAAGAGGGGAGTGGTTATAGAAATCTTCCCAGGGAAAGGCTGGATAGTGCCAATGCAAGCTCCATGAAGTACACTGAGGTACTTCTCTGAGAACCTGGCTGCACTCAGTAAGTTCCAGAGCTTTTTATATTATTTTCCATGCTCCATTTAAGAGGAAACCTCTTTTACCAATCCAAAGAACAACCTGTTGTATTTATTACTGGGTTAACTCTATGGTTACTCCAAGCATGCAGCTCCCCTAAACCTCAAGCTAGTATCTAAGCCTTGGTTTCCACAGTTCTGCCTCTCTCCCTTTGTGTGACCACAGAAGCAAGTTATAGTTTAGATTTCAACCCAGTAAGTTCCCCTAACTTGGCTCAGTGCACGATTGAATGGAGTTACTGGTTTCAGAGAGAGGCCAGGGCACAGCAGCCTGGGCTTAGAGCTGCTGCCAAGGGACACCCCAAGATCACATGAGGTCCAGAACAACAGAAAACAGTGGTCCCTTAGAGATACACATCAAATGCGCTCTAATTAAAATACAACAAGCCACAACTCTTTGTCAGAGTCAAAACACAAAAATGTTTAGAGGACAGAGAGGAAAAAAACCAAACCCAAACAGAAGTACAGATCTCACACCATGAGCTCACTTTGAGTGGCTTATATGGTGCTGGGAGGGATGATGCTGTTCATACTAATTAGAATGAATGCACCAGAAGGTACAAATTCTTTAATGTTTGAAGAAAACACAAGCAACTGGAGCAAAACCCCTCACCTACTGATCATCTGCAGATGTAATGGCAGCATCTGAATCTGCTTCTAGCCCTGCTTTTGATGCCAAAGTACCTGGAGCTGCTTTACTCCTAGGTTTGCCAATGCTACAGGACTCATTAGCCAACAAGCAGCCGGGCAAGAGGCAAACGGAGCATTTCTCACCCAAAACCACCTCGTAAACCAACAGTCCTTCTCTGACTGGTTGATGCTTTGACAAATGGCCACATTTCTAGGGCTGATTTTGCTGCACTTCCCCGAAATCCAAGTGTCTCCAGGAACGCTGAGGCAGCTGAATAGATATTACCTTTGTTTACTCACTTGCTCTCCTGTCGTTTTAAACTCTTTGCTCGTACTTGCACCTGAAAAAATTGGTACTTACCTGTGTTCTTAAGCCTAAATGGGAAGCCAAGTCCTCCAGCTGGATTACCTTTGTTTTCTATGGGAACAAAGAAGAGTTACATGCAGTTGATGAATTAGAGGGTTCTCCTATTTCTTTTCCTTTCAAATAAAACCCCCTGCATTTAATAGACAAAGCAGAACCTGCCACTCTTTTCCTAGCAAGCACTTTTCTCTGCTGAAAAACTCTAACTGAAGTTCCTTAAGCCACTCTATTCTGTAGAAAGATTTTGCTCAGACCCACTTTGGTGAAGACTCAAGTACATCTGGCTAGTGTTCACCCTTTCCTTATGTCGGGAGGACAGGACAAGCACGAGGACAACAAACAGCCAGGGCTCTCTTCTCCCAGTCACCTAAGTTTCTCAGCTGCTACCTCGAGTTTCCAGTCTGCTTTGGCAAGATACCGTTTTTGTTTGAGAGATGTTTCAAAGAAGTCCTGTTGTGACAGGACAAGGGGTGATGGGTTTAAACTAAAAAAAAAAAAAAAAAGAGATTTAGACTAGAAAGAGGGAAGAGATTATTTACAAGGAGCATGGTGAGACCCTGGCCCAGGATGCCCAGAGAGGTGGTTGATTCCCCATCCATGGAACCATTCCAGGGGAGGTTGCACAGGGGTCTGAGCACCCTGCTCTACTTGCAGATGTCCCTGCTCAATGCAGGGGGGTTGGACTGGATGGCCTTGAAAGGTCCCTTCCAACCCAAACCATGCCATGACTCAATGATCACAGTCCATTTTAAAATGATCACTGGTATATACCAGCACATACATAAAAATCCAGACAAGACTGGCAGCATTAAGTCCTTTAGTCTGTGTTTTACTACTGTCACATGGATTAACTCCACAATAATCTTCCTAAGCAAGTGAGCACCTTATTAAACTTGTCACTGCCAGCGCACTCCTATGCAGGCAGTACGAAGATCTCTGAGAACAAAGGCAGAAGCAGAAGCTTCACATTTTCATTCTGCTTTTGAAAGAGCTTCTTGCTGCAGCCTCTCTCAGCCAGGTCACAGCCACCACTGCTCACATATGGTTTTATGTTTCTCTGTAGTTCCAGAGAATGACAGAGAAAACAGCTGGTGAGCTCATCTGGAGCTACTTGGTTCCTGTTTTCTCATCTGAAAAAAAAGGTTTGGAAGCTCCTCTGTTTAGATGTAGCCAAAGGATGCCCTGTATATAAGGAATTTGGAGAGTCTAAAACTTAGGAAAACTGTTCAGTTAACACTCTGAACTACTGATGGCTGGACTTGATGAGCTGAAAGGTCTCTTCCAACCAAAATGATTCTGTGATTCTATGATGCTGCTTTCCTAAGAGTCACAAAAGTACAACCACCAGAACTACATCTACGTTATCAGATCCAGTACTTCAAACAACAAACACATTTGTTTCTGGTCTGGAGAGTACACTGGAAGGACATTGAAGAAATAAGGAGAGGCTGAAATAGATTAATCTTTCTTCGTTAATAAAATCAGATCCCCCCAAAAAATAGCCCCACACAGACTTAGCAGTTGTGAAGTTCGATGCAGCCAAGCTAGAGAACTGAATACCATGGACTGAACGCATGGAACTGGAACCAGTCCATGGAATTCAGTTCTCAGAGCTGGGAACTGCCAAGATTCGTCACATCTTCTTTTGAAAGGGTAGGGGCCGGAGGGGTGTAAAGCCACACAAACAAGAAAAACAGGATTTAAACCTTCACTTCAAGACAGTCACCCTCCAAGACCAAGTTCAGTGGAAGCTTTCCGAGCGAGATCCTGCTGTGAATAAGAGCCCAGAGTGTGGGGTGGAATTAGGATGCACTCCCCCCCACACTCTGAAACACAATGACACGGTGAGGTCACAAGCAGACAAAACTCCTTCACCACATGCTTCACCTTTGAGAGCCAGACTGTCACAGAGCAACACATCCACAGCTGCACTTCACTGAAATGATTGAATTTTCAGTATGATTCTGATGCTGTCCTCAGCAAGGGATGAAACAGAGCAAGATGAGTAGGATTTTATTCCCCCCCCCCCCATCTTGTATCTTAAAGAAAAAACAGGAAGGGGTAACACCTCTGAGTCCTTCACCAGCCCTTTCAAAGGCAGTTTGCTGCAGTTTCCATTCACTGTCTGTCATTCAGAGGCACTCAGCAATACGCTGTCAAGCCGGGTTGAGAACACTTTGATGGGCAAAGTGCAGGCTCACATTTCCCTGGGCTCTCAGAGCCAGTGCCCCGCAGCAAGGGAACTGCTTAGCCCCTCTTTAACCTCTGCCCGCTTCATTATTCATGTTCTGAAGTGCTCGGGGAGCCCACAGAGCTGGTTTGTAAGGTGCATAGTGCAGCTACGGAACTGCCAAGTAAAACCAGGAGGTTCTGATGAAGAACTGGTTACTCAGCTCCTCGGAGAGCAGAGCAGTCAAGTCAGTAACTTGAGGACTGGCCACCATAAGAACTCTGCAAACGCATGGGACACAGCAGGGACAATGACACAGCCTGAGGTGTGAGGTGGTCAGAGCAAGGTTGAGGGGCTGCTATGAAAGGCCCAAAGGAAGGGAGATGCTGAGCTGTCAGCAAAGCAGGATTGGGAGGCATCAATCTTTTGGTGCCTTTAATAAAAATCCCATTTAAAACAATCCCACGAGGCGGAGCTGGAGAAAAGAGGCTGCATTTCACTTCAAACACCCTTAGGAATGAAGGAAGCATGGGGTGAGCTATCTCCAGCTAGTTATGCCAGTAAAGTTATTCAACAAAAGAGCTAAATGAAATTTTAGTTCTTAAAAATGCCAATTGCTTTTTTAATTTCTAACTTTTTTTTTTTTTTCAGACAGCTGCTAGCAGCTTAGCACTGCTTCCTGATGGAAGTCAAGGGTTTCTGTGAATAGAAGATGAGGGCGATACATAATCTATACATTAAGCACACTCTCAGGATTAAAGAATAAAATACTAAAACTTGCAAAAGCAAGCAAGCAATGCCCCAGTTCTGCAGCTCATCTCTACAGAGGAAATCAGGTGTCAAAGGGCTTCTAAATTAGGTCTGAATTTCTCTGACGTCAGGTAAGAGGTGACTAATAGAAAACTATACCTACGTGCTTAAAGCACTGAACTGAGAGTTTGTGACTAATCTGTTCCAGCCATCACAACCAGCAGGACAAGGTGTAGAAGCAGAGCCCTTGGAAACCCTCCCAGTTTCTGGGGAAGATCCCAAGGGATGTGAAAATATCCTATTGTTCTAGCTACTGTTATTGGTAACCGAGCTGCCCTAGGATAAAGACCAGCATGTTTTCCTGAATCCACAGCTCAGCTGTATCTTCAAAACCTGAGCTGGGAAAGGGTGAACTGGGATCATGTCATGTAGCCCATTTTCACAGAAGGACATGATGATCCCAAGGGTCTTTTCCACCTTTTTTTTTTTCTCCCCACCTTTGGTGGTGCTTCTGACCAGAGTGGACTGGTTTTATTCTGAGGACTTAGTTACCCAACAGGGGCTATTTTCATTTGGGCCTCAGATTATGTCCAAACTCTGAGCTCAGATGTTTCTTAACTACCCCCCGAGATCATGTTGAAAGCACTCAAAAGATACAAACCTACCACGGCTCTCGCTGTGGCCTCACAGCAATGGGACACACCACCAAAGGTGCCAGTGACACGGGAGGCAAAGAGCAGCACAGCAAAAGGAACGATCTGAGTGTTTGTCCAGACTTGCACAGCAAGCACTCCAATGGACTCCATTTACCCGTCAGCAAATCTCTGTGTAACTCCAGGATTTTGCTGGGGAATGGACGTGGAAACTGGCCCAGGTGGGCTGGATTAATAAAATGATCAGGAGGTGGCTAAGTATGCAAGTGATTTGCTTGCTAATGAAGCCTTTCACATACACTGTCAGGTAAGAGTCCAGTTTCCAGGTAAAGGAGGAGAGGGATTCATTAAGACAAAAGATTTGCACAACGTTGTTAGAATAAGAGTAGAAATATGCACTTGACCTTTAAAATACTAAGAGTGGAGGAAGAAGCATTTGCCCTTACAGTGGAAATCCTCATGAACACCCCACAGCTTTGAAATAAGCACTCTCAGGACTAACACGCCCTGGTAAAGACAAGCCATCTTCTCCTGAAACATCCCTGCAAACCACACAGGTTAAAACAAAACAAGAAAAGAAATGGCGTAAGAAGTGGGATTGCCCTTTCCAACGCTGGTGTTTCAGAGCCAAAGGCATCCTGCCTGGCAGGCCACAGGCTGCTGCAGCAATTCTCATCCAGGCTGAGCCGAGAGGTAGAGATGGTTTGCTAAATCAGTAGCAAACAAAAAACCCCTGAATGCCCCAAATCCAAACCAACAGCAAACATGGCTGCCCGTGTGCTGATCCATCAGGCTCAGAGTTTCTAACGCCCGTCCTTCGGAAAGAGGGGCAGAGCTACAACCCTGCCCCCAAAAGCCAAGGCACAACCATTTTAACGCTGAGGGACGTGCTCGTGCACGGTTCAGTAAATAATGCAGCTTCACCTCAGGCATCCCTTTTGTTACTCGTTGGATGTTTAAGCAAATCAAAGAGGAAAGGTTTCCCTTCTTTGCCAAAGGTATTTTACACCAGGAGGAGAAGGACCAAAGGTATCTTACCTTAACGTACTCGAGGAATTCCACCAGAAAGCTGCGAGACTGGATACAGCAAGAAAAACAACTGTTATTTTCAACTCGTGAACGTGAGACGCATCGCAGACTTGCCAAGTACAGTTATTAAAGTCTTTAGCTTGTGTACTCCCCAAGGTTTGAACATTAACACACCGAGGGAGGCTTTGAACTGGAAAAAGAAAAACCAACACAAAACCCAAACCAACTCCATCTGTATCTAGATCGATCTGAACTAGGAATTGCCGACCGGTGTTTTCTTAGACAGAACGTGGCTCGGGTGCAATTTGTGTTTTGAGTGTTTTCTGAAAGGAAAAACTCTTGACTGGTTTTATTCTCCACATCAGGCACACCCTGGAAGGAGCACAGCCAGGTGAGCATGGATGAAGTTACACAGGGAGGTGCCGAGGATGTTCTGCCTGGAGGGAGGTTCAGGAGATGGTTCCTGCAGCTGGCAGCTGCACAGCACGTGTGGGAGCTCAAGCCCTTTTCAGAGCCAGGCACCTGAAATCGGGTGGTTTAATATAAAAGTGAGACACTGGAACAAGTTGCACAGAGAGGTGGTGGAAGCCCCATCCTTGGAAGTTTTTAAGACCAGGTTGGATGGGGCTCTGAGCAACCTGCTGTAGTGGGAGGTGTCCCTGCCCATGGCAGGGGGGTTGGAACGAGATGATCTTTAAGGTCCCTTCCAACCCTGACAATTCTATGATGCTATGAAAAGCAGCTCTGTTTTCAAAGGTGAGGTGGAGAACGTGCACTGAACTTAACAGGGGATCAACTTACTCTGCGACCCTGGAAATCAATCAGTCTGAATGAACTGCTTAGCTTTGGACACAGGACCTTAACTTTGCAGCCTTGACAACACAAGGCAGAGTCAGCTCTTGTAAGAGGGTGCTGAAATGCTTCGGCACGTGATCCACCACGAGGCAGAAGGATGGCTTGCCTGCAAGGCTGCTGTGTCCCAAGACCAATCTACCTGAGATTCTTTCTCAAGAAGACTTTCAAATCGCCTGCTATTAAAGTTGTAACTCCCCACCCCTCCCAAAGGTATCTTATGTTGAGATCCAGGATAATCAACTTTTGAGCGAGCACCACCCTTCTCTGTTCCCATACATAAAGGTTAATTTCTCCTTGACAGGCAGCTGTAGGAACACAAACAATAAACACATTCTGGCTTTAAGGGGTGTCTAAAGCAGAATGGTTTAATATTAAGGTATAATCTGATCTTCTAATAGGCCAGGCACACATTTCTGCAGGACCTTTCAATAGAAAGTACGCATTTCCCTCTTCTCTGCATCTTAGGAAATTCCCCATCACCAGATACAACTTCTCCTGGTGTAATTTCCCCCATCATGCCGGGATTACTCTTAGTGGGAAGGGGTCCATGGTGAGAACTTGTGACTAATGTCAAGTGGTGTTGACTCATGACGAGCTCCTCAGCCCAAAGCCACTCTCAAGTCACGCTAGAGGCAAAAGCCACTCAAATTTGCTTTACCAGAGGAGCAAATGCACCCACGGCCCTGAAAAAAAACCCAAACAACAAACCACCCACCCACTTATTGTGAAATGCACTGGACAGCTCAAATCCAGCAGCTACAACCCGAGAGCAACTTCAGCATTTGAGAGCAATTAAATGGAGTCTCACAGGTTTCCAGCAGACGAACGCTGCCTCCCACGAGAGTGGGATTTTCTCTAGTTTGCTCTGCTATGATGTCAAAGTTATCACGTTTCCCCCAGCAGCGTGGCTGCAGAAGGAGCAGGCTAGAACGTTAGATGCCCGGGTCGGAGATGTTATCAATCCTAACAATTATCTGCAAACCTGAATGCACAGTTTGCCCAACCCACAAGCATCGAGGTTGCATCCTGTGAATTCTCTTAACTGAAGCCTTTTAAGTCAAGAGCTTGGCTTTTCATTTGGCTTCACAGCAAAGCTGCTGGTCTAGAAAAGAAAACCAAAACCAAACAATTCCCCCACCCCCAAGATATGTGGGCACTACCAAACTCTAAATATAGTCCTTAATTTCATCTGGCCCACTGCATATGGGTAGGGCAGAGCTGACCACAGTAAAAGAGCATCTGAATTCTGGAGTCAGTTTTATTTCAGCCCTTAGATGGAGGTGAGAACTCATTCCCAGCGACAGGCATTTGCCTCAGCACTCAAAATGAACTCGTGGGAATCTGAAATGAGGGACTCTAGTGCTCCCCAGGAAATACTCCAAGTTCACTTGTGCCATATATACCATTTAGCTTTTAACAGCACAACCATTTGGCCAACTCCTGCTTTCAAGTTCATTTTACAGGAGACAGAAGGCAGTAAGGGCAACCTGAGTCTAAGAAAGAGAAAGGGAAGTGCAGGAGCAGCCTAACGTACATACCTCTTCCTCTGTCATCAATTCTTCAACCCCTTCCTCTTCAACTACAAAACTCTCCTTCAGTTTCAGGTACTCTTCATACTCTCTCTTCTCCTCTTCTTCCTTTGCTTTCCTTTTTTCCTCTTCCTGCACAGAAAAGACGACAAGTGGTCAGTTTTCTCCTCCCCAAGTCAGGTTTAGTTTTAAGTACAGCAGAACCTCCTTTATCTGCAGTCTGGTTTTACTATGACATACAGAGGATAAGAAGGTTCTAAAACGAGTCGAAGTTCTCCCTTGATGGCATCATTAACTTCAGGAGCCACCCTTAAGGTAGCAACCATCTCAGGGGGTGGTGTCAGCTTGCACCTCAGCTGCTTCTTCACAGATCTGACCCTGGGGAGAAAACCACTCTTATATAGCAACCTGCTTTCTTCATTTGCATGAATATGTCTCTTCTGCAGATCCCGTGACAGGAAGTCCCTGCCCCTAACTGTACTTTGATGCAACATCCAGATTTTCGGTCAGCAGCCCCAATTCTGCTCTGACATGCCTTAGTGTACACTGGGAGTGGTCACAAAGGACAGTGGAGTGACACTGGTGTCCAGTCGTGGGTGAAAAGCAGCTGGTTGGTAAGAGTTTCAAGTAAAGTCTCATTCTTGTGACCCACAAGTAAATTATGTCTCCACAGAATGTAAAGAATGATATAAAGTGTTTTAGGCACAAGAGACAAGGTCTGATTGTATTAAAAAAAAGGTGTTTTTACATGTTTGATTGTTAACCAAAACCTACAGACTCTGGTTTTAGTTATAATAATACCTTTTAGTTATAATAAAAATACCTTTTAGTTATAATAAAAATACCTTCTTACCTGCCCTGAAAGGAATGTTTAAAATCTTATTAAAATAGATAATAAATGATTCCAAGTCGAGGGGCCTCTGGTTGTTATCACATTGCAGACGCCTCATTAGAACTTCAAAAGATGAGCTCTTCAAATTTCCGTGACAATTTCTGGGCATTCCTTGACCATTAGCACAGGAATTGCTCTCCTAAAGAACAATTCTATCGATCCCTAAATGCTTGCCATGCTACATCTTTGACACTAATATGGTAATTGCTTCCTCAAATGGCTGGAAAGCAAACACTCATTCCATTAAAACAGGAAGAGACAGGAACAAGTCGTGAGGTATATTGAAAAATGTCCATATTTAAAAAAAAAAAAGATGCTATGTAAGGCCCAAACCCAGCAAGATACCAGAAATGGGGGATGGGAGGGTTGCCCTTCAATAAAAACTGAAAGGAAAGTGTATTTGGTCACAATTGAATTTAATCAAACACCCAGAATGTCATCAGAAGGAATGTTACCAACGTGCAAGTACGAGATAAATAGGACCAAAAGGATTTACTGTCTGTGCAAAGTCAAAACCATTTGTTTTTTTTAAGTCATGAAAAAACCTACAGGCCTGAGGAAGCTTGAGACAAAACAAGACCATTTTCTGTATCAGTCATCACCGTAATGATTATTAGCAAAAGCCCAGCAGTAGATGTATTTCTTTTTTACTCCTTATAAGCACTACAGGTGCCAAGAACAACGTAACTGTATTTCATTTGGAAGTGACAGCAATTGTTCTTCTCTTGTAAGTGCATTAAATTTCACCTCGGTCCTGGAAATACAAGAACAAGGTTCTTCCCCTGGCCTATTACAGAAGTAATTCAATGGGATTGGAAAGGAAAAAAAAAAACCAAACCCAAAACAAACCAACCTGAAAATTGCTTTGGCAAATGATTTCTAGATGGTTCAAAACAAACAAAAAGAATTTAGAAGACAGTGTACCATTTATAACTGAGAGCAACAATACGAAATGTTTTCCTGTTTCTGGAAGGTCTAACAACAAACAAACAAGAGTCCTTCTCGCCTCCTTTATCAACTTGAAGAACAGAACCTTCACTTTTATTACAGCACATCACTATCAGTCCTATTTCCAACATGTGCAGATAATTTCTTTGCTGTGCGGGTGACAGAGCCTGGAACAGGCTGCCCAGGGAACCTGTGGAGTCTCCTTCTCTGCAGACTTTCCAAACCCCCCTGGATCTGTTCCTGTGTGACCTGCTCTAGGTGATACTGCTCTGGAAGGGGGTTGGATTTGATGATCTCTGGAGGTCCCCTCCAACCCCTACCATTCTGTAATCCTGTGATTCTACAGAAAGCATCTCTGCTGTCAGGCTGAGCACTCAGCTGCCAGCCCTTCTTTTGCACCCTCCCTAAAAGTCAACAGGAGTTTGTTTTCCAGATCCTAAATTTCGAGGCTACGATAGGCAGAGGATTTGCAGGGGGTCTGAGCCACTGCTTTGGAAGCTGAAGAGCATCAGTCCCCAAAGCCTCCTGTTTCCTGGTGGTTTGTGACCTCCACCATAACGCTGAGTATTTCCAGAAGCTTTTCCACCTAATAACTAAAAAAATCCCATCCACTTCCTGCCCGGTCTCACATGTTTTGACTACTTAGATTCACCTACAATTCAACCTGTAGAAAACAGAAGGATTTAGCCAAACTCTCAACTGGTTCAAGGCCAAGAGGAGAGATGACGTTGCACAACTGCCCCGGGAACATGGCAACAGCCATGGAAACTGAGCCAGGAGAACCCTAGAGAAGTCAGGTTGTCTGATATCATGTATTCTCAGCTCCTTTGTTTCCACCATCATGCTAGTCCTCAACTTTCACATGTCCCAGTCACGCAGCGGCGGCATGGAAGGCGCAGGGTCAAATTTAGGCAGGTTGCATTCCCACAAACACCAGTTTGCCCACGTGGGTAACTCCCCACACTGAAATGCTTCGAGCACCCCAGGGTCTCCTAATGGAAAAGGAGCCCAGCACTCACCTCATGCAAGTCAAACAGGAAAGCGCTCAGCTCAAATAGAAGTAAAAAAACCAAAAATAAAACTGTTAGTCAGGTTTCTTTGCCCCTCCCCAGTCTGATCTCATGAACTGCTGTGGAGTGGTAAAGCTTGTGGCTCAGAGGAGATAATAGCTGGGCCACCTCCCTTCAACCCCATGGGTGGGGTGGTGGGGAAATCCCAGCATCATGGAAATTTGGTAACTGCAGATGCTCACCTTCAGCTGCCTGTTTTGATTTGTTGGTTGTTTGGTTTTTCTTTAAGCAGGTTTGCTTCTCTCCTCACCCACTGAAATGTTACCCAAACTAGGGGCTTCCTGTAAAGATTTCTTTTGGATCAGGTACTGCATGGGAAGATCAAACTCTCCCACTCTGATCATATCTTTCCTGAAAAAATAAAAAGTAACCACTCAAACTTCTCTTCCTTCTCTCCTTTTTCTGACAAAACATTCACATTATTGTTGGATCAAGTTTACCTCTGCATGCTTGCTATGAGACTCGTGTGCCACCTTGCTTGGTAGAGACCCAAGAGCTTCTGGAGCTCTGTGCAGCCTGTGTATCTCCAGCACCCTGGGAAACACTTTCCAACACCCTTAACCCCTTCCTATACTGGATCTGGTCAGCACTTACTTCCCACTGCACCCAGACCCAATCCTTCCACAGGGATCCAAGCTCCCTTTGTCCCATTTGCCCACTGAGAACCTGGATTTGCTGTGAGGCTCCTTTCAGATCATTACCTTCTGCTTGCCTCTTACCTTGATCACAATGATTATTTCCATGACATTAAAGAATCACAGAACAGTCTGGGTTGGAAGGGACCTTGAAGATCATCTAGTTCCCTGCCATGGGCAGGGACGCCTCCCACTAGACCAGTTTGCTCAAAGCCCCATCCAACCTGGCCTTGGAACACTTTCAGGAATGGGACATCCACATCTTTTCTGGGCAACCTGTGCCAGTGTCTCATCACATTAAAAATATTAATTGTTCCAAACTCACAAAAGCTCAATCTTTGACCAGGTGAAACCCACAGCGACTTGAAACCTCTTTCAGACTTTCAGCTGGAAGCAAACCTTGATTCTTGGGATCATAAATCCTTCCGGAGCCCTGGGATGCTGCTTGAGGAACTGCACTTTTCTGGCTGGTTGAGAGAGTACAGCCTTTGAGGGTTTATCATGCACTACTATTTTTAGCAAAGGGTGAGGACCCCAACAGTACTGTCCAGCAAGAAGATACTAAACCACTGCTTCCAGCTTTCAGTGCAGTAACCCGTTTAAGGTGACACTTGGACTAAGTGATATTGGCCTACAGAGTAAGGAGCTTTTCTAAGAGCTTTGCCTAAGCAGCTTTCCCAGCAAGGGAGCTGCCAGTTGTGGGCTGTGCCAACTCTCCTCCAAATCAGATAAAGGACCAACCTGTTGACAAATAAATCAGTTCTAGGCAGCTTATGCTGCTGCTAAGTGGAAGAGATCTCATTGCTTGTGAGGCAGAGAGCGCAAACACTGGACTCTCTTCAACCACCACCTGCTACCAGTTGTTCCTTGTTTGCTGGTTTCTTAACATGCAGAATGAGAAAGAGCACACTGTGCCAAGTGATCGGAGGTTCATGGATCAAAGAAACCCTCTCTTGTATGACACAGTTTTTGTGCTGTTAGCATGGGTTCTGCAGCAAGTGAAAAAGGACTTCACAAGTAAATAATCTGGCATAAAGCAGATGGATCTCTGCGATTCCTCCCTTCACTGTTTAGACACAAAATAAAACCAAACTACCTTTAGAAAGACAGAATAAGCGTTCTTACCTAGTCTTCACCCCTTCAAAATCAGAGTAAAATGAGCTTTGTGCAAGCTTTTCAACTTAGGAGAAGCTGATGTGCAGAGAGGTGTACACACTTGAAAACTGATGCTTCAATAGCAACTACGTTGTAGGCTCCATCAGCCTCCAGAAATGCACTGTTGGTGTACCAAGAGGATAGAAACGCCAGACAGATCATTAAAAGCTCTGTGAGAAGCCCACAAATCAAGATGTTCAGATAAAGGAAGAAATTTTTGATGCTGAGGGTGGTGAGAGCCTGTCCCAGGTTGCCCAGAGAGGTGGTTGATGCCCCAGCCCTGGAACCATTCCAGAGGAGGTTGGTTAGGGCTCTGAGCAACCTGCTCTAGTTGCAGATGGCCCTGCTCAGTGCAGGGGAGGTGGCACTAGATGATCTTTAAGCTTTAAAGGTTCCTTCCAGCCCAAACAATTCTATTAGTCTATGATAACGTTACACAGAATAACACAACAGTCAACATTTTCAACCTCTGTGCCTATTCTTACATGATCAAATATCAAAAAGCTCAAACTTTAGTGTCTTAGTTCTCAAAAGCTTCTACAGGACCCTTGGGATCACCAGCCCACCCTCCGTTTCTATCGCTCTGAAGTTGCAGACCATTTTTATTTAGCCATTTAAACACTAAACCGAAAGCCTAAATGAACTTGCCCCAGTTTGGAAACTTCAGGCAGAGTTAGGCTTGGGCAATACAGATCTCGTTTTAATGTCACCACGAACAAACACCAGTCCCTGCTCCTGCTGTGGTCTTTTATTTCACAACAGTTAAAAGCCTGCTTGCTAAAAACCCCGGAGGTTCTCTACCTTATCCAGCTCTGCCCACTCTGCAATGGATTTTAGAAGAGAGGTGGCTGAGAGCCCTCTACCTGCACAAGCTCTTCCCTCAGCACAGCAAAGCCAGGCTGAGGGAGTAAAACCTGCAAAAATCCCAGGAAAGGGGGGGGGGAAAAAAAAACCCCAAACAGAAAACCCAAGAAGCTCTTGTGCGAGCGATCTGCAACGGCTCTGGATGGACTGTTTTGCAACATCAGAGGAAGTCGGCTCTCATTGATAAGGTGTCGGTTGGTAAACCATCTCACCACCAAAAAACTCCACGAGTGAAAGGGAAATCCCCAGGGTAAAAGCAGAGCTGAAGCAAATGCCAATTAGAAAGGAGCTTCCTCCCGTGCGCGGCCAATCGGGGCGGCGGAGAGGAAGCTTGAATTTAAAAATACATCATCTGGTTTGCAACGCTGGAGCCGAGGGGCAGCCACATTTTATTTATACGTGCATACAAATATATTTCATTTGAAGCATGGGGGGGTTTCTTTTTCTCAAGAATATGGAAGGTTTTAACCGCCCCCGAGCTCCTGTGAAGGTACCTGTAGCGTGGCACAGTGTAGAACTGCCCCAAAATAACTGGATGTATCTGTTTGTTTATAAAATAATCCAGGTTTTCATCTAAGAATCCGTTATTTCCACTGGACTCGAGATCTCTACTTGAGCAGGGGGTGCGTGAAAGGGTTACTGGTTTTTTTTACCAGTCCCAGTGACTATCAAAGACCAACATTAGGGAATTTCTAGAAGATCTGCACCAGCAACGTGATTTTCTGTCCTCTTGAGTCTATTGAGCTTCTCCCAGCAGCTGGCAAGATGGTATTTAATGGTGCAGGAATCACCTTCTGCTGTTCACCAGGTTGGATGGGGCTCGGACCAACCTGCTCTAGTTGGAGGTGTCCCTGCCCATGGAATGAGATGATCTTTAAGGTCACTTCCAACCCAACCCATTCCATGACTAGAATTCTGCTATTAATTTAAGGTTGTAGCTGAAACGCTGAAAGGAAACTCTTTTTTTACACATCTCAATGTTCACAGAAGTTCACACAATTCTGGTGGCACTTCTTGGGAGAGAGGGTGGGAAAAAAGGTTCAGCTGAAACTGAGCTAACAAAGGTGGCTGCGTTTACCTGGAGACTGATGGTCAGCATTTAAGCTCTCTTGTAAACACACTAATTAAGTTTATTTGCAACTAAAATAAAGCACGGCCACCAAATTTAGGAGTTCAGATCTTTGAACAGGCAGCAAGTGAAGCAATAAACAATTCACCCAGTTTTGTCATGACTTTTTCTGGAGGCTCTGAAGCTTCATTAGTGGTCTTCATACCTTTCCTGTAGTGGAGAAGAAATAAAACCACAACAGGCTGGCCACTGTCATTATAATGCAGAAATCCTGGAAAGGGAAAAAAATGAAGTGATCTGACAACCATTAAACCTTTCTCAGCCAAATTTTAGTGATAAACTCTTAAATTTCTTGTGCCTTTTGGGGTTCTGTGAACAACAGAAAAGTCAGCAATCCAACTGCCTCCAAAAAAATCATAGTACCAGCTCCCCTTTGTTTTTATCTCACAACTATCAAGCGCTACTTGAGCCACCCTTCAGAACTTTGCTTTTGCATCTCCTGACTTAAAATGGGGAAAACAATTACCCCAGGTGTAGTCCACAAGGGTTTGCTCCTGATAAAACGTTACTTGTGGACGTGAAGAATCCTTTATCCGGATGAACACATAAGTGACACTTGACCTATAAACCCCACGATCAATCCAACGAGCCCTTTATTTGTTTATAGGGGGCTAGAAGAGAGAGGAAGTATCTTTTACACCCATCAGTCTGCACCAAGATTTGAATGATAAGATGTTATGATCACACAGCCTGACTATGCTTCCATGCACAGTGATCAAGTATCTATTGACTCGATTTGTTTCCCCTTCTGTCACCTAGTCAAGTCTAAAACACTGTAGTCTCGTTATTACCACGCTCCCTGGAACTGTTTTCTTTGCTGACCAAAGCAGGAACTCGAGTGACACAGCTTCAACATGTACAGTCTTGAATTGCTCTGTTTCCTGTTACAGGCTCGGATGAAGACAGACTTGAAATCACTAGAAGACAGCTGAGGATGGACATGAAATATTGTCAGACCCATTTACTTTGATCCCTGCTCAAAATGTTCAGTGGTTACTGGATTATCAGCTTGTCTTAGAGCCTAGCAAAAATATAAGGTATTGAAAACACTTTCCTCCGAGTAGCAGAGTAACAAACAAATGAACTGAACAAAAAAGGGGTTAAAATGACAGAATTTAAATAGCCAAGGAAGGTATTGCCTACAATTTTTTTAAAAATTTTAAAAATTACTCTTTTAGGACTGTCGAGCATGAAATTTAAACAAAGAAATCAGAGTTTTAGTTTATATTCCTCTTTTTCACAGAGCCTTGCGAAACAGAGGTGGAAGTGTTACCAGGAATGCTGAAAATTAAAAGAAGTCAAGAGTTTCCTCATTCAGCCCAAATAAATCGTGAGGCCCAAAAGCCAGCAGAAGCAAAACAAAAAAAAAACAAAACACAAACCCAAAAGCTCAAGATGTTAATAAGCAAAGAAGGTTAGAACTTCACCCTTATTTTCCACTCAACTTTTCAACCGTGCCCGGCTGATCTTGTTTAGCCTGGGTCAAACCCGTAGGCCATTAACAGGATAACATCTTTGGCCCGGGCTACGGCTTCTTTTGAGCAGGTTGGCCAAGCCCAGCTGCAGTTTGCTCAGCAATTCACCTGCCGTGCTGCTCAGGAAGGAACTGAAATTCTGAAACCAAAGAAAGTGACACTGAAAACAATGCTGGTGTCCAGCCAACGAGCCCTTCCAATTCCTCCTGAAGTCTCGGAGACCTTTGGTACATTTCAAGCAATGCTTCAGGGTTTCAAGGATTATTAAATTCCCAGAACCTGGGGGGAAAAAAATACTAACATGATAATTTTTAATGTAAAATAAACAATCTGGGAACTGGTTGGAGACAAAATACTTAAAAGAATACACCACTGGAGGGAAACTTGTCACCCAAGTTCTGTCGTGCGCCGAGCACCATGGCAAGCAGCATAGGCAACACTGGGTGCTTCAGAGGCAGTCACAACTCTTCTTGCTTCTTACTGAGATGAAAGTATGAGGGGGAGAAACTGGTAACACTTGAGAAGAGGGGCAGAAATGGATCCGGGGAAGCCAGATCTGATTGTTCTGCTCTGAGGAAACACCCCAGCTGAGCACAGGAGTGGCCTGGACAAACTGAGCTCAGTTGTTCAACCTCAGGGTTCACACTTTATAGAATCATAGAATAGTTTTGGCTGGAAGAGACCTGCAAGATCATCAAGTCCAACCTTATTCACAGCCCTATCAACCACTAACCCATGTCCCTAAGCACAACATCCAACTGCCTCTTAAACCCCTCCAGGGATGGTGACTCCACCACCTCCCTGGGCAGCCCATTCCAATGCCTGACAACCCTT
>WTSP01023846.1:22361-35723 GCA_025331215.1 Actenoides lindsayi
CTGGGGGTGCAGCCCAGGGTGCCAGTGCCTGCTGGGTGCCAGCGCACGGGGCCGGCTCAGCTCCAGCTTCTCCCCCCAGCACCCCCAAGTCCTCCTATGCAAGAAGAATCTCCTCCATCAAGAGTCACTAGAAGCTGGGCTGGTGAAAGTCCTGAGTAACCTGCTCTAACTGGAAATGGTTTGAGCAGGAGGATAGACCAGACGCTCTTAGGAAGTCCCTTCCAACCTACATTGTGCTATGATTCTTTACTAACCAAACTTTTCCTGTCAGGCACAGAGCAAGCAACCCCCCAAATTTCTCCTGCAACCAGGTAGAGCTCCTTCCCTCCTCACTTAAACAGCTCCCGGAGGAACTAAGGGCCAACTTTATCCTCTGTGTTTGTCAGTGTAATAAACTGCCCAAACGATCTGTCGCTGTGGCAGACAGCAGCAGATCCACCACCAGGAGACTGGGTTTCGGTTTGCCCCAGACTCACCCGTGGGTGGCTCCTGGCTGCTACACGTGTCTATTGACCTTTGGAGCAGTTTTCACTTCTGCCAAGCACTTGGGGGAACAAAGCTGGGATCTGCAGTCGAAAATAACGAGTATTAGTGCGATGCAAACAAAACAGAGCAACAAAAAAACCCCAAAACCTAAATCAATGTATGCAATCGTAAGGAAAAGCAAAGGGAGTTGTGCTGATCACAGAGCACACACAGAAGCAACCTCAGACAAACCTGGTTCAAAATTTCCTTCTCTAAATACATCTCTAAATCCCACCTGTCGTTCTTCCTCAAGACGCAGTCTCTCCTCTTCTTTCCGCCTTTCCTCCTCTCTTTTTGACTCAAGCTTTTTCCGTTCTTCTCGCTCTGCTTCTTCAGCCTAAAAAAAACAACAAACCATGTAAAATTATGCAAGCCAAGCTTTACTCTTCCTGAATAGACAAGTTTTAATTTCATATTGTGATACCATGGGGAGGCTTCTTAACTACTTTCCTAGATGCACGTTCATGAAAGAAACAGTAAAGAGAATAAGAAAAGAAAGTCGTCCTCATTTAACTTCTCCCCAACCCCCAATCTTCAGCATACTTAACATGGTAAGTTTGGAAATTATTTTCCTCACTTGCATTATCTGTATCTCAGTAAGGGTTTAAGCTTGGTAATGCACATGAGCTTATTCCTGTAGTGATGTTAAGTAATATTGTGTCATGGCTTTCTATTTCTCCTCACTTAAAATCTAGTTACAATGGACTCTAAGGGGGGGGGTGGTGGTAAGAATGGGGAATATAAGATCTGAGAATATAAGTTGTACAACCAAGTATATTCAAATTTAGCATTAAACTGGGGAAAATCTCTTCTAGAAAAGCTGTCCTGGTCGCTTGAAATAATCTTTTTATTTGTTTTTAACCCAAACCTAGCAAAGGGATAGTTGAAAGAAATAACAAGGGAGTTCAGTGTATTTAGAGATTTTAGGTTTTAAGTTGTTCTTGTCTCTTCAGTATTCTGCAATGTGAAAATATATTAAGAGAACAAGCAGAAGACATTCAAAGGGAGGATTTGTGGCTTTAAGTGTTTCAGAGAAAAAGACCTGCCCTAGGAATTGATCTGTCTAGATGGGAAAATAAAAATCAGCATGTTTTAAAATGAAACAAAAAGATTCCTCACTCCACCGACCGATGCTTATCTGACTTCATTCAACTTTGCTCAAATTTTCCACAAAAAAAACCCCAAAACAGGCTAAATAACCAGAACAAACGTGGAAAGTAATGACAAAATGGTTAAAAAGCAGAGCGAGAAAAGGATTGTGATGGAAGTTTACATGTAACATAGTAAGTTTATTACCAACTGCCCTATCTACAGGGCATTCCACTCCAGTGCAAAGCAGAAACTGGATGTAAACCTTGGGTGACATCAAAATCCTTAAGACGGGATTTCAGTGGCTTTGGTTGGACCCTCGCCACGGTAGAAACAGTGGTAGTTTTATAAACCCTGCCTTTTCGGAGAATGTGTGAAGTCCATCGTCCCCCCCAGCCTCTGTTAGGCAAAGGCTGGATTGAGTGTCATCTCCTTGCAACCCCGATTTCCAAGTTACAGAACAATACAAGAGTTTAAAAAATATATATATAATAATAATATACACAGAGCAACTAAAAAGACTGAATTGACAAGGTGCTGCCATCCACGAGCACGCTTCAGAAAGGAAGATTCAAAAATCCTGTCGCTTCCCTGGAATTAACAGCAACACACTGGGCAAAACTGAAAAAAAAATCAGCAGCATTTAAGCATTTTTGCACAAAAACTTGGGAAAGAACAACTGAAAAGCTACAGCGTGCTCGCTCCGCACGCTTGGCCTCTGTTTAAGGGGCCAAACTTCACCCCAAATCCGACTGCCTTGCAGATTTCCGTGGATTATGGGGTCTGCTTTTCATCTCCCCCAAGCCATAGAAACAAGAAATGTGGCTAAACATAGATAAACCCATGCAAAGTGGTGGGTTGTTTTTTTTGGTTTTTTTTGCATTATGAGAGCAGATGAAACACTGCTCAGAACTGCCCACGCTTTTGGTCACAGCCCCAGTGTCAGCACAGTGCTATGTGGGCGCCGAGTGTATTTTTATGGGGAGACAGCAGTGACATTAAGCTGCAAAGCAGTGGAAACATCCCATAAAGAGCATTCAAGGGTTTAATTCCCCCCCGCCCCCCCCAAGAATGCCAGAGAACCTAATGGAAAGAAAACAAGGCACCGTTTTCCACGGTCCTCTTGGGATAGGACATTAAAAGCTGAATTTGCATTTTTAAGACATGAATCTTGTAGTGATGACTCTGTCTTTGCCTTTCTGAGGTTGCTGTCATCACGAGTTCTGGGCTGAGGGCTCCTAGTCAGGCTCTGCTCTGGGCTCTCTACGTGGCAGGAAATACTTACCTCTCTCTGTGCTTTTCTGGCTTGCTTCTCTTCTAATTTCCTCTGCTTCTTTGCTCCAATTTTCCCAGACACCTGAAATTCTGGCACCTCCTCAGCATCATCTTCCTCTAAGTTAAAGAGCAAACAACACATTTTAAGGCGTTTGTAACAAGTCCCTTCGAGAAACTTCACCGCTTCCTAGGACAGCAGCAGTGGATGAAAAGGAGACAGGCACACGTTTCAGACAAAACCTATTAGATGGGGGAAAAAAAAAAGAAAAACGGAAAAAAAGAAAACCCAAAAAACCCAACAAAAATCCCACAAGACTGCCAAAGCCAGAGTAGAAGTAACAAGGCAAACGCACGCTCAAGAGAAGCCAGAGGTAAAAATGTACTTGATCTTTTCAAGAAAGGCTTTTCCTAAACATTTCCTTTGTTCCACAAAGATATAGTTTCTTATACATTATAGAAATGGTTAACACCCACCTTGCAAAGACTTTCTTGTTACCCTTAAGCTCAGCACAACAGGCACCCATTCAACAAGTGGAATTCAGAGGCATGCCACTTACCGCTCACTCCAGCCTGATCCAACTAACCTTTCAGGGAGGCAGGAAAAAACCCCAGGATCTAGAATCCCTGCAGTGCACATCACAGAATCCCAGCATGGTAGGGGTTGGAAGGGACCTCTAGGGATCATCTGGTGCCATCCCCCTGCTCCATCCAGCAGGGTCACCCAGAGCAGGGGCCCAGCAGCACAGTGTCCAGCCGGGGTGGGAACCTCTCCAGAGAAGGAGACTCCACAGCCTCTCTGGGCAGCCTGGCACAGGCTCCCACACCCTCACAACAAACAACTTTGTCCTGTTGCTCAGATGGAACCTCCTGGGTTCCAGTTGGTGCCCCTTATCCTGTCACTGGGCACCACTGAGCAGAGTCTGTCCCCATCCTCTTGGCCCCCGGGGCCCTTTAGCAGTTGCTCAGCATTGCTCAGCTCCCCTCTCAGGCTGCTCTTCTCCAGCTGAACAGCCCCAGGGCTCTCAGCCTTTCCCCAGCACAGAGATGCTCCACTTCCCTCAGCCTCTTTGCAGCTTCCACTGGACTCCTGGACTCTCTCCAGTAGTTCCCTATCTCCCTTAAGGGGACAAGTCCAAGAATGCTGGGCTTGACTGCAACAAAACCACATGCAAACAGTTCCCTGCTGCACGACAATTTAAAAAAGATGATTATCTTTATAAAGAGTATATCTGCAACTGTGAAATACAGAAGTGTGCTCAAATGCTGTGCAAATGCATTAGATTGCTGCTCACCCAAGGGCTGAGAGTGTGCAGGGGAAGTTCCTCCTCTGTTAAGTTTTAGCCCTCAGCATCAGGGGGGTGGGGGTGGGTGGGGAAGAACAATTCCCCACTCACACAAACCCCGAGCCCTTCTTTTCTGAGACTAACTTAACAAGAAAAAGCTCATCTTGTTTGATAACTACTTTCATGAGAGCCTGCAGCAGCTGACCGTAGCGTGGCAACCACCATAACCAGTTTGGACTTCATCCCCTTTATCAGCACCCCACAGAAAGCTGCTTTTGAAGGAGGGTACAGATGGAGACTCACCCTTCTTTTACAGGTAGAGTTCTGTTTGAAACACTCTTGTTTGACTAATTCCAGCACAGTGCTCTGGTTAAGCCACCAAGAGGCATCATCCAAAACGAATACGATGGAGAGCTGTGTAGGTGGCTCTCAAATCACTGGGCTGTTTTCAGGATATGGAAGTTAATAGGAGGCAGGCTTGCTGTACTGAGCTTCAGGGAATTACCAGCATCTCCATGCTGAGATGATCAAAAGGGATCCCCCTTCCTACACCACAAACAAAAGAGACCAACAGGGGACACTCAGACTTGACACAGTTGCTTTTACGGTTCTGCTGAAGCTTAAAATAACTTTATTTCTACTTGAAATACCAGGCTAAGGGGAGTTCCAACCACAAGGGGTGAGCAAACCAGCATTAGCAGTTATTATCCTAAAATTAACAGCTCAACACTGGGATTATTCTTTTAACAAGTTATTTCTGGCCAACAGTACAAGTATAAAACACCATCTATGGGCTCTATTCAACCCAAGGCTCTGAGCACTTCTCACATTTCATCTCTAAGTGGACCTGAGGCAGAGGTTAGGCAGAGGCTTAGAAAAAGCTTTTAAAGCTTTTTGTTCCCCCCCCCCCCCCCCTCAAGTCCTGGATCAAACGTGGCTTTGTTCAGTAGTTTTCTTCCAGTTTGAAACATCTGATGTGATCCCTGAAGTACCACTTCCTCCAAGCTTTTTCTAGCGTGGGGAGTTACAGCTGAGGAAAAGACAGGAGCCAGAGAGGCAGACCCAGCCCGTGATTCAGCAGAGCTTTAAAGGTCGATGATGCTCTAAACCTGGCTGCAATTACTAGGGGAAAGAAAAAACCTGAACGTGCTGATGGGAAGAGAAGCACAAGGGGGAAAAGGAGTTGCTGAATCAATTGGTTAGTACAGCAGAATAGTTCCACCCAAAGCAGAGGGGATGCTGCAGGCAGACAGCATGATTTTATTTTTAAATAAAGCAGCTATCACTTCAGCTTTTAACAATCACTTTCCACACAGACATAGTTAGCAGCACTAGTGGATCTAATGGGAGGGAGGAGGTGGGGTCAGTCCACAGGAATGTGGCACTATCTACCCCTAGGCTTCAGATGCTGATCTTCCCTGGCGCTCTGGGTAGCTTACCTGTAGTTTGGGATAGTTTAAATGTGGCAGTTCTGGGACGTATTTCAGAGTGCAGCAGGGAAGTTTAGTGCTCCCAGCTGGACACAAGCAGTTTGTCAGTGGTGACTTTCCCTTACTGCTCCCAGAATGACAGGACACAAAAGCCCTGGCTGCACTCACCATATGGTGCTGATTGAAGAACACAAAAGCTCAAGGCAGACAGGAGCCTCTCGACCTGAACTGCTTGGCTTAGATGGCACATGTTAAGACTGCTTTCAACCACAGCCACGACATGTTCTGGTCTATATTTACAGAGTCCAACAAAACTTTACAAGCCTTTCCAGAGCTTGCCAAGCTCTCTGCAGACAGAAAGCAGAAAAACGTGATGCTTTCCCTCCGCTTCATAGATCCTGCCTTACACAAACATGAGCTGTGCTCAATTAGCTTCAGGGAACTTGAGCTTTTACTTCATGTTTTGATCATATTGAGAGACAGGCCAACAGGAACCAGATAGAGAGTCACATAGAGGTTTGAATTTCTTTAAATTCCCAGAGTACTTTTTAAAAAGACTTCCCAACACCATTAGAAAGTGTGCTGGAGTGCTGACTGTGTCTCCCAGCTCCTCTATAGAGAGCAAGCCAAAACTCCACAGGAAACAACAAGCATCATGTATTTTAGTTGTGCTTGTCATCTCTGTGTTGAGAATGACAGGGCCCCAGCCCAGGCTTCCCAGAAGGGTTGTGGAGTCTTCTTCTCTGGAGAGATTCCAAACCCACCCTGGACAAGAAGATCCTGGGCCCTCTTCTCTGGGTGATCCTGCTGGAGCAGGAGGGTTGGACCAGATGATCTCCAGAGGTCCCTTTCAACCCCTACCGTGCTGGGATTCTGTGAAAGGTCCCTCTTGCTTCCCATTAAATTTTGGAAGTGAAACAAATGGATTGCCATGCACAAGAAAGGATGGGAGCTGCAGGTGTGACTACTCACACCAAGTCCTTTGGGCACAGTTAGCTGCTTTCTTGACTTGACAGCACCTACAAAAAGGAGCAAGAAAAAAGAAAGAGGGAAGATGCCAGGCAAAAGAAGCAGTTCATCCTGAAGGCAGAAGACAGATGTGTTTTATTAACATGGAATATATGCATGACATTAATCACTGGAACAGAATCAGGCCACCCTATAGTAACTCATGAGTAACACAGCCCTGAATCATAGCATGGTAGGGACTTCTGGAGATCACTGAGTCCAATCCCCCTGCCAGAGCAGGGTCACCCAGGGCAGGCCACATAGGAACAGATCCAGGTGGGTCTGGAAAGTCTCTAGAGAAGGATCATTTGTATGTATATATATAAATTTAGCAGCTCTCCACATGAGCCATTATTAATGTGAAGCCACAAACCTAGCCTAGGGTTAGGAAAGGAGGGGGAGGAAAGGACAGCAGATAAAGGACATTAGGCCCTTTTGAGCAGAAGTCAAACAACTTCAAGTTGTTTTTTGTTGGCGGGTTGGTTTTTTAAGGTTTATTTTAGAGAAAAAAACCAAAACCAAGGCCTGAAGCACAACTGAGAAACCACACACCTACCTCTGCCACACACCATCTGCTCTCTAAATACCTCAAGGGCAGACGCAGGCTGCGGCCACTCTGAAAACACTGCAGTCACTTTCTAGATGAATAAGGAGCAAGTCAAAATTAGCTTTTGATTCCCTAGTTAGGATAGCAGTAGTCAAAGTTGAACTGTACTAGAAAGGTTTTCCTACTGATTAAGCAATAAAATTCATTTCAGCTCTGCCATCAAGCTGTTTAGCTCTGCCACCAGCTGTTTCCCAAGAACAGCGTTGGACTGCAGCAGCGGGGCTACGGTCGGGTATTTTCCTGCTCTTCTGGCACACCAGAGTATGGAGAGAGACAGGATTACATGAGGGGTAGAGTCTGCTGGAAGAAAACGATGCTTTTCTCACCAAATTTCAGCCCAAATTTCACAATTTCAGTGCTTCACTTGAAGTTACTCACAGTATCCATTACTGAATAGAGTTAAAAAGACTCAAAATTATTTTTCTGGAGTTTTCCCCCCCCTCCCCCCCAAACTAGTAGAAAATGCTAGATTTTATTTTCTTCAGATGCAAGATTTCGATGCTGAACTTCAAACCTACACAAAGGAATAAGGGCCATTTTAAAATGCCTAAATATTGTATTATTTTAAACTTCTAAGACCTTTTGTTTTCTGCTCCCCTCCCCCCACGATTAACACTTAAAGGAAAACATGATTCTGATCTCCAAGTCTTGCCAAGCAAAAGAGGAGAGGAACTTCAGATCTAAACCATATTTGAAGCATTACCTGCTTGTTAGTATTTCTTATTTTGCAAGCTAGAGCACTCAGACTATTAAAACCTGTTCACTTGATCAGTTCTGTGCAAGGAAAGTCCATTTAACCCTAAAACAAGGGTAAAAAAGGCTAAAGGCTCAGAGAGGACACGATGTAGATGTTGGAATATTTAACCTTTTGGAGTCATAATGAAGCTGCCAAAAGCAGAGAGCCTGTAGTTTGTTCCAGTTCAGAGCCAAGACCGTTGACAAAAACAGATTATTTCTTTGATGCAGTCCTTACAAGATAAAGTTCCAATGTAATTCACACAAAATCCCCCCACTTTTTTTTTGGCAACACTTTTTGCAACAAGTCCTAGCGGTCCAGTTTGTAGGACAGGGGAGTGAGCACCTTTTGAAATGAAACCAGTGGAAATATTCCCTGGAAATGGACTGAGCTGCTCAGGCTCTGCTGGCACATCCTTCTCTTTTGCCTCTTTTCTTTACCAAGCTCAGTCTCACCCACCAGAGCCTTCCAACCAGAGGGCTGCCCAGTGGTCTTTGTTTTGCTTGGTGTGGTTTGGAGATTGCTATCAGTTCTTAGAGAAGCCTGTTTCTTCATAACTACCCTAAATTGTGGTGTGGTAACACCCACCAGTTTCGGCCAACAAATGTCACCTTCTCAAATCAACAGCAGGCAGCTTTGGTCCAAGATGGGGCTCCAAATGACAGAAAACCTGGACTTCAAAAACCTGTGCCCTACTCACCTTGCCTGTGGACACCTCTGTCTCTCCAAACTCCTTGTATCATGCAGAGAGGCAGGCAGATTTTCACTACAGGTTTGTACAAACTCTCTGTGAGAAAGAACATCTAACAATCCTTCAAGCAAACAGAAGTTTGCCTCAGATCATCATACTCTGTGTTTCTACCTCAGTGGGAGCAAGATAACCCAACCCTACTTCCCACCCTAAGTTCATCCCCACAAGTTTCTTGTCACTTGATAGGAAATGTGTTTGTTGGTCTCTTATCCCGAGGAACAAGAGACAAGAGGAAACAGCCTCAAGTCGGACCAGAGGTTTAGGTTGAAGATGAGGAAAATGTCTCATCTGCAAAGGCTGTCAAGGCCTGGCCCAGGCTGCCCAGGGCAGTGGTGGAGTCCCCATGATCCCTGGAAGAGTTTCAAAGCTGTGGAGCTGTGGTGCTGAGGGCCATGGGTCAGTGGTGCCCTGGCAGTGCTGGGTTAATGGTTGGACTCAATGATCCTAAAGGTTTCCTCCAACCAAAATGATTCTGTAAGTCTCTTAAATTACAGAACTAAAACATCAGATGACTGGGTCACTATCTGCTCTAAGAAGATAATAAAAAAAATTAAATAAAATACAGTATCAAAAGGAGTCCCTACTTCACTGCAGAGTTCCAGGCACAATAAGCAGGTTTGGAAGTACAAGTCCAACTCGAAAATTGAACCACTTTTCCTACACATGGCCAACGACCCTCAACAAAACATCTTCAAGGTGATAAAAGCCCAAGTGGATGCACTCAGAGCACCCATCGAGCAAAAACAAGAGCCAAAGACACACTCTGTGGTCAATAAATAAATGGCATCTGAAATTGGAAGATGGCTGATGCTATTTATTCACACCACCCCATCTCCAATCAACCTTCAACCCAACTCCTATTTATCTCCTTTCCCCTGCTTCCCTCCGTGGCTTAGCCTGGCCTCTTCTGTCCTAAACAATTAATGCCCAAAATCCACACACATTTATGTTTTGCAGCGAGTTTTCTTCTTGAGGGTTGGAAGCTCTGTGCTATGAAGAAAGGCTGAGAGAGTTGGGGTTGTTCAGCCTGGAGAAGAAAAGGCTCCAGGGAGATGATCTTGTGCCCTTTCAATATGAAAAGGGGAACCTAGAAGAAAGATGGGACAGACTTTTACAGCAGGGCCTGTTGTGAAAGGACAAGGGGTGATGGTTTCATATGAAGAGAGAGAGAGAGATTTAGAGTGGAGAGAAGGAACAATTTGTTTCCAGTGAGGGCGATGAGAGCCTGTCCCAGGTTGCCCAGAGAGGTGGCACCACTGCAGATGAGGTTGGTTGGGACTCTGAGCACCCTGCTCTAGTTGCAGATGTCCCTGCTCAGTGTGGGGAAGGGGTGTGTGGGGAGTAGATGACCTTGAAAGGTCCCTTCCAACCCAAACCACTCTATGATTGTGAGACTTTGGCCATAGCCAGCCCCACAAAGCCACTTCTGTCTGGGTTCAATTTAAATGAAGAGACAAGAGAGCTAATTAAGTCTGCTAGCTGGGATATCAGAAGCCATCTAACCACATGGATACAGAACTCTCCTCCCAGACTCGTTTTCCAGAGGGGAAAAGCACAGGAACCCTGCAACCATGTGCAGAGCAGATGTCCTCCGAGGCACTCCGACTTGAACAACAGTCACCGGGCAGCACGAAAAGACAGAAGTGTTATGACCAGAATGAAACTGGGCAATATAAACCAACCAAACTCATCTTTTTCTAAAGCCAGCCTGGAAGTCACACTGGTGGAACACAGCTTAGGGGGAAGGAGGGGGGTTCTCAGTCATTTTGAGAGTTACTTTGTCACCGCTGATAAATATCTCCCCAGCAATCTTTGGTCATCAGAGAATATTAACAGATGTTGATAATTCTCATACCAGATGACCTCCTTTGAGGGCTCAGACTAACCACTGAAAAACATTACTCAGGCAATCCGAGCTGGTGTAAGCGCCCTGCTAGTGGGCCTGCCCCCACAGAGCCAGCATAGCCCACATGGAACCCCTGAATACGGAACCCACGCAGGCCCCGGGGGTTGCAATTCTGGTAGGAAAGTCGAGGCATTTGGCACTGTGCTGTTTTTATTCTGTCTGTGACAAGCTGTGAGTAATTTAGGTGGCTCACCCCACCCTTGCTCGCTAAAGGAAGAATTATAACCTGGTTTTTAGTTCCACTGGTAACGGCCGTAGATTTGAGAATCCACAACAATCATTTACTACCCTTGCCTGTATTAAATGACTTCTTATCCAGGCTTGCAAATAAAGAAGATGAAGGTTTCAACTACAGAAGGGACAACTAGAAGTTATCAAGGTTCTGATCCTAGTGCCACGATTTGATTTGGCTTTCCCTCCCCCCCTACCTCTCCCCCATTACTCTGTGAGTGATTTGAGTACTGGCACAACACAACTCAGTGCAGGCAGCAGAAACTGTGGGCTACTTTTTTCCCCTTTCTTTCTCATTCTGGAATTGAAATGTGATTGTTAGATGGAAAACAGAAAACCCTCATGCTAACCACAGCTCCAAAGCCCAGAAGTGCTGCTGGAACACCATTTCTCAGAGTCAGCAGAAGCGGCTCCCAACAGGCAGAATACTTGGGTGATAACAGCAGATCCTTCCTGACTCTGCTTCTGTGTCTGTTAAGGTAACACAGACGTGGCCAGGGTGTCCTCACACCCATCCTGAGCTTGGTGACAGAAATCTTGATCAGAAATCATGCCTGCACTGGTACCCAGGGCAGAAGTCCAAGCGATACAGAGCAGGATCACGTAGCTTTGACCAAAGTTTAAGACAAACCCAGAGTGGAAATTCCCCACACAGAACAGAAACTTACAGGTAAATCATTTCAACAACTTTAACAATGAAAAAAACCCAACCAACTCACTTCAGTTGCAGATGTTCAGAAGCCTTCTAAAGCAACAGGAACATTTAAAATTAAGACTGAAGAAGCCAGACCAGCTGGTTTTCAGTGTTTCTGTCCACGTGGCAAAATAATTCTGTTCTTCAGCCCCAGGTGCCCCAACTGCACCACCACATGCACTCTGGGTTCTCCTTCCCTGGGAGTCAAATGGTTTTTATAGCACAACACTCTGCTGAGGGATAACTTGATGTTTTAACTGGTTCAAGTGGAGACAGTAATTAGTCAAAACTGCCCTGGATGTCAACGACACAGAGAAAACACAAACGGCCCCTGCAAAAAGAGGGCAAGTCCAGGAGTGATGCCAGGCTTACCTTGCATGTGTGCTTCAAAACATGGAACACATCCTTTTCTAAGGGGGGGGGGAAGAAACCTAAAAACCCCAACAAACCAACCAAAACCCGAAGCCTCACATGAACACAGGTAGCTCAGGGTCAGGCTGACGACTTTACGGCACAGAGGCAGCCAGGCCATGACAGAGGGGGTGTTAATGCCAAATAAAACTAGCCACTAGTCATTGCACACCTCAACACTGGGGAACCAAGGACAGAACTACTCTGCTGCTATGCTCTGCGCTCAGTCTCCAAAGCCTGTAACCTACAGAGGTGTTACTGCTCAGCAGGCACTTGGAAAGATCATCCCAGAAGATGAATTAAAAGAAAAAAAAACTCACATAGAAGCACAGAAGCACAAACAGAAGCAAAGAGCAAGAAGTTGGTTTAATTTGAAAAAGCAATTAAGAAAAGACCCCAACAAATGAAATGGGGATGTCATTTCAAAGAAAACTTCATGCAAGAGCTGCAGCACTTGCATCTGATGTACTGTGAGGTGCAAAAGAATTATTAATAAAGCCCAGAGACGTGGATTCTTCCACTGCTGAAGTGACAGAGCAAGATAAGCTGTTTCCTTTGACAGCTTGACTGGCGGCCTTCAGCATTCAAACTTTTTGATGTCTGGAGTTTCAGGGACAAGATTTTTAAGATTTCCCTGTTACTTTCCAGGATGTTATCACATGAAAAGAAATAAGCCAAGTTGAAAAGTTCGGGCCTGTCAATTTTCCATTTCTGAAACCGTTGAACATAATTAGCTTGAGGAAAGAAAAAAAACAACCCACGTTTACCTGCCAACCAGAGCACAAGATGCTGTCTACAAAGTGCAAGGCAAGAGAAGCTGAAGAAAGTGCAACTGGCCTCTAAAAGGGATGCCCTGATCTCCACTGAAAGCTCAACTGAAGCAAAGCCCGCTTCTACCAACACGTGAGCAGAAACCCCAAACACTTCACCCACCATCTGAAAGTAGAAGGAATCCAGTGAGGTCAATCGTGGTCATCTCTTTAATAATAGATGATAATGTGAGAGAGTTCAGCAGAAAAGGGAGGGAGGCTTACAGGGTGTAGAAAGATGTTCTTTATCACCATATTCTTGCCTACAACCACACTGCAGAATTATAGCCATTACCAGTGCACCCTCAGCAAGTCTGTCATCACACCAAAGCAAGGGGAGCAGCTAACAGGCCAGAGGGACAGGATGTCATCCAGAGGGACCAGGACAGGCTGGAGAAGTGGGCCTGTGTGAATGCCATGAGGTTCAACAAGGACAAGTGCAAGGTCCTGCACACGGGTTGGGGCTGCCCCAAGTTATCAGCCCAGGCTGGGGGTGATGGGATGGAGAGCAGCCCTGGGAGAAGGACTTTGGGGTGCTGGGGGGAGAAGCTGGAGCTGAGCCGGCCCCCTGCGCTGGCACCCAGCAGGCACTGGCACCCTGGGCTGC
>WTSP01023847.1:0-35646 GCA_025331215.1 Actenoides lindsayi
TCACAGCTCAAGGAGAAGGTATTTGATCACGGCTGGTGCAGGCCTTTGTGACATCACAGTTCCAGGGAGCGTTGGGTGGGCACGGCGGGTGCCGGCCGGGGTCACAGGAGCCGGCAGGACGGGGCGGGCTGGACGGAGCTCCGGCAGCGGCTGGGCGGGCGGCCGTGCCCGGACAGCCCCGGGAAGCCAGGCGGCTGGGGTTAGGTGTTCCCCGGCTCTGGGAACTTCTTAGAAACTTTGAGCATTGCCCGCCCTGGCCCCTGTCCGTGGGAGAACCGCCGCCGTGCCGCTTCCCGGGGGCACCCGTCGCGAAACCCGGCAGGGACTGTACTCTGGTGCCGGTGCCGGAGCGGGCACCTTCCTAACACCGTGGAAAGTTACAAACCTACCTGTGGAAAGGCGCTGGGACTCTCCAGCCCCTTTTCTTCTTGCGTCCGCACAGAGTCCGTCACTCTACCGGGTTTTCTCCACTCTCCAATTATTTTTTAGCTCTGCTCTTGCGTAAATACTGCTCATGTCAAAATTATTATAGTCGTGGTGTGAGTGAGGCCTTACGGGATTTTGATCCTTTCACTTTGTACCGAGACGGAGACTTTCTGATTATTTTCTTTTTATACTAACGATTTGAGCATCCAGTCTGAGAGGTGATTCAAATGGATCTGTATTGAGTGGGTGTACAGCTTTTCAGCGTTAGTTTTAAGATGTCTTGATACTTATCTGAAATCTGGATTTCCAGAAGTGTTTAGAAGCAAAAAGATATATTGCTGGGCTGACTAAAATAAAAATTAATGCGTTCAAAATTAATTCTGTTATAGTCCAACCTCCCCCTTCAGATTTACATCCAGGCAGCTCAATTGCATATCAAAAGCCTCTTCTCATTTTCATGTAGTAAATTATTAGACTTTCAAACTGTTCTTGCTTTTTCTTTTCTCTCTTCACTCACACCCTGAACAGCTGAAATGAAGTTCTGGGGAGAGAGAGAAGAGTTTCTCCACGTACTTGGTTAGACACAAGTGAGAAAGACAGCTTAGTGATAGAAAAGCCAGGAACGTAAATAGCCATTATTTTCTCTCAAAGGTTAATTAGTTATCATCTTTATATCTGCACATGTAAGTATAGGCTGGCTAGAATTTTAAGATGAAAGTGGCACAGCAGCTTGGGAAGGTACTGTTACACATCACCCCAACTTAAGAAGAATATCTCTTTAAAATGTGTTGACATTTAATTGACCTTTGAAAGTTCATTCTGTTAATCATACTCAAAGCGCTAAAGCTATGGTTGACTGATCTGCTGTTCGTACATTCAGCCGTGCTCAGCATATAAATTCTGCAGCATAATTGCTACTTATTGAGCAAGAGTTTCTTTTCTTCTCCGAAAATGAGAAAGTTTTGCTTCGCCTCCGGCTGGGTGCTTCGGGTAGAGTCGTGAATCCAAATGCTTTCCTGCCATCAGTTGTTGTGGCGGGTGTGGCCTCCAGCCAGGCAAGAAATTCCTTTGCCGAAAGTGTGTTTTTCTCCTTCCTGAGGCCGCACATAGGGCAAGGTAACCTTGAAGGTTACTTCTGTGTCGGAGAGGCAAAACACAATGGCTTGCTTTTCTTTGCTTCTTTTAAGCACTTCTAAACTCAGAAGGTTGAGGTTAAGCAGGTTGATTGCAGAAGATATTCTCCCCCCCCCCAATAAAAACACAACAAAAAACCCAAAAAAACCACCCCACAAGCCACCGTCACCATCAAAAATCCAACTAAAAGAAACAAAAAACCTTTGGATTTTAAAGTCAAACTTAATAGACAAGTGTTAAAACACATACTAGCTGCTTTATGGCTGTTGTCTGTAGCTTGGTTGTAACCAGAACTCATACAGACACCGAGAGTGGAAAAGATACTTGTGAGGTTGCTATCAAAGGATCTAGGTAAAGATTATTTTCCACCATGTTCTCTTTCTGAAGGATAGGTTTTCCAGTGAGGTTAATATCACCAGCAGTTATTTTTCATGTGTTGAGACCTGTTGTGTCACCTGTTGAAATTCTGTCTGTCTCTTTCTGAGAAGTGAGGGAAATAATGAATGTTAAACGCAGTGTCTGTGATTCCTAATAGATCATTAGCTCTTTGGCATTACCATTGAGAACTAATTAAGAGCTCTTACTCTTTAATTATAAACCTACTTATAAAGTTAGAGCCCTGGCAGTGCTGCTGTACTTCTCTAAGCTCTTCTCTCAATGCTGCTTTTGTAGCTGGAATCCCCTTCTCTAACTGTGAAGTCAGGTGTAATGTTCCAGCTGTGTTTGCAGCCAAGTAACTACCCTGCCACTTTGTGGGGTTAGCTGTTAAACCCCGGGGAGTTGGGAAGGTGTCATCTGAGGGAGCGTTTTCATCAGGGCTGCCTCCACCAATGGGCAAGTGCCTGGAATACTAAAAAGAGATCCCGTGGTTGAGTTTTGTTTATTTTAGTACAATAGATGCAAGTGCTGCATGTGATTCATTTCACGGAATCTTTAGAGAGCGGAGTGAAAATAAATATGCCAACAAGATGTCTGTACTTTCTGTACAGTTGACAGAAGGAAAGGGGAAAAAGAATCCAAGGTAGCTTAAGGGCTGGAGCTGCTGATGCCTGACCTGCAGCTGCTCTGATGCCCAGTACTCATGAGTTGGCACCTGCCCCATCTGTATGACCTGCAGGGAAAGGCCATGCAAGGTGTCAGCCACCTTAGACGACAATGAACAGAGTGCCTTAGCTGACCAGCGGGACATGTAAAGAGAGATCTGCTGTGCAGGTCGGCTTTAATAGAGGCTTAGGTCTTGGGTTTAGCTGGGTGAAGGTGTGGATCCATTCATGTTATTTGCTGTTGCAAACACTGTCCTGGAATGAGATACCCAAATAGGGTCCCTTTCCCAAAAGCTTTTCTTTGGGTCATCCTGCTGATTTGGAGAAGTGGTTTGAGTGTGGTTTTTTCCTGGGTGGCAGGAGCTTTCCTATAGAAATCAGTGTAGAAAACATGGATGGCATCACCACAAGGGCATAGGCATTCAGCTAGGATAATGAAAGCCAAGTTTCGGGTTGTGGCCTGAGACAGACCTAGGGGGTTTTAAACCTGAACACTTCTTGTCCTAGTGTTTGTATTGTAC
The DNA here is from genome assembly GCA_025331215.1 of Actenoides lindsayi. Taxonomy (NCBI): domain Eukaryota; kingdom Metazoa; phylum Chordata; class Aves; order Coraciiformes; family Alcedinidae; genus Actenoides; species Actenoides lindsayi. The sequence continues at coordinate 3,125 of WTSP01023847.1, forward strand.
AAAAAAGTTTGTGGTGCAGCCGGTCTGTTCCCAAATTCCTGATTTTGTTGTTGGGATAAAGGACAGATCTGGAAGTTGCACTTTGAAGAGCACATTCCTGTGTTTGGGCAGTTGAGGTGTGACGGGTTGACAAGGGGGTTTGAGAACCATGTGGAGGTTTGGATGTGTGGTTCTGGTTCAAACAATGTTATGGAGACTTCAATGTTGATACCCCTACCCGCTGGTGGAAAGTTGCGTGCTTGAAGGGTAGTAGCAGTAGTACCTGGTAGTAGCACTGCTGAGCAGGATGAGGAAAATTTTATTCCTATCTAAAATTCTATTGGGCATCTAAACCCTTGAGGGTTAAGAGGAAGAGCGTTATGAAAGTGACGGTTGATGTTCTTTGTATCTGCATTCCTAGATTACTCTGAGGAGGATAATGTGAAGTCATTCACTGAATATTACGGCATTGCATGAAAGGAATGTAACATTGGGCCGTAAATTAACAGAAACAGGAAAAGCTCATTCTCAAATCTGGTTTGTTCATCTAACTGTTTGTATATAGAAATATCCCTTTGCACCAACGACTTGTACTGCATAAATGTACCTTTTATAACAACAGAACCTACCATGGCAAGCACAAAGACAAGTTCCCCCTTCTCTTTTTAATTCATGTGTGTAGAAAAGTAGTTGTAGGTTATTCTCTAGGAGTATTTTTTGCTGCAGTACTTCATGTTGAATAAAGCAGGATGGTAGTATGGTCTCCATCAGCATCAGTCTTAACAGACGCCTTTCCTCTCTAACCATTTGAAATTTAAAAGAAGCACGTGTTGGAGTGCAAATGTAGATGGGTTTAGTTGCATTTTAACATACTCGCCAGTCAAGGTGAGCTCAAGCAATCCTAATGTGACATGCTTGACATAATCCCAAGGGGATTAGTTATTAATACATTTGAAAACTAAAGTCTGGTCTTGCTTCAGTGTTTTTCTTCAATGACACATGTTCAAAATTAAAGCTTTTGCGGCAAGTTGATTATAAACTTTCTATGAGTCAAAGATACTGAGAGCTGTTCTTGGAGCTGTCAAGATATGTTCTAATAGCGCTAATTTTTAGCTGACTATGAAAGCTATATTTATCCACTGAGGATTTTCTTTGATAGGAAACCATTTCATAGGTGTTTTCCTCCCCCTTTTCTTTTCCTTTTCTGTAACTTTTGGGCAATTATTTCTACTAATCAGGAGCAGTATGTGGTTACACCACTTGTTTGCATCTGTAGAGGCTGTGTGGGGCTAGCACTTAGAGCAACTCTTTGTGACTTCTAATGGAAATTTTGGGGTGAAGGAGGATAATTTTAAGTTCCCAATGCCTGAAGTTAGCAATAGGGTTTCTTCTGTCTTCATGCCTTCTTCCTACCTGCCTCCTGTCCCTGGTCTTTGACACGTGGCTCTGTGGTTAGTCTGGTGCTTTCTCATCACTTTGTAGGACTGAACTGCATCTCTTTTTATGTGGTGGATGTTTTTTCCATGTGCATTTTAGTCTCTTGTAGCTTCTGCTTCTGGAAAGCTGAGAGGAAAGACGTTTTCACGCTGATGAGAACACAGATTGAAAGAAATTTGGAAGTATAACTAGGATTCAGGTTCATGGCCCTGTCATTATGATGTCAGCATTTTATCTGACAAGTCAGAGCGTTTAATTATAAACTGTGGGAACAAGCAAGTGTTTAACTACTTAGAAGCTGATGTTTGGCCTCATTTTGTTTCCTCGCACCATAGGCCTGGTTATACCCAGGGAAAGGGAAGGCTGTTGGAAATAAATGAAGAATGGGACTTGAGTTGGTGTATTGCCCTGGTCCGTACGTGTGCAAGGGTTAATGCATTTGCTGCACGTGAAACTCTGGTTTTGTTCTTCGAATGTTACTCTTGTGTTTTACTTGCGTAGTGCTATGAATAAACAAGGGCTTTCTAAATTACTTTAGCACATGGTGTTGTTAACAGAGTTGCTTTCTGAACACTTTTTAGTGGATGCGTTGCTTAATGTAGTAGCCAGAAATTCTCTTGTATCTAGCACTAATTTGTGGTAATGTTTAAGTACCTTTGGGACAAGAGTAATCAATGCACTGCTCAACCTCATAGGTAAAAAAATGTAAGCTGAAGCCTTGTAGACTCTTCGGCAGCATCTGGGCCTTGTGCAGTTCACTATGGAGCACATTAAATAAAAATAGTCATGTGGTCATGGTCAGAGGCGACTTTTTTTTTTTTATCTACTGGAGATGGACAAAACATTATAATTGTGCTAATTATTCTGAGAGTCTTTGTGTCCCAGTTGTGTGTTTGAGCTCTGTACAAGGGAAGGAGTGATTGGAAGACAAAAATGGCCTGCCCTGGATTTGCAAGGGAGTTGGGATGAGTGCTGTGTCCAGACTATGGGCAAGCAAAGCTGATTCCTGAATTAATTACCTGACACTGAAATCAGAAATATGGGAGTAAACCTGTAGCATGTGAGGTGTGGGTCACTGGACCAATGCAAGAATTGGAGTTCTTCATGCTTTTCTTCAGGAGTACAGTAGGGTATGAAATACATTCCCCAGAGGTGTGACTTCAGAGCAAATTGCATGTCCTGAATAAAAGGTGTAAGAATATGTGAGTTAGGAGACATTTTGCAAAATACAGGACAAATGTGTCCTAGAAATTTTGGGGGGGTATGTCGGGGCAGAGTTTTATGTTTGAAAATGGTTGTGGTTGATCCAAACATAAGTTTGCCCCTGTATGCAGGGATCTCTGATGTGAACCACCTGCTGACTGTAATATGTACCCTGTGCCAGAAGCTTGTTTGCACTGCAGCTGTATTTTGCCTTCCCTTTGAATATGAAAAAAGAGGCTGAATAAGTTGTGTGCTACAGGTAGTTTGTTCACCCTGTTAAATATAAGCAAGTGTTCTTTGCTAAGCTTGGGATCTGCTATGTTAGGCTTTCTTGGGAAAAGCTTGTCCCAAATAACCATGAGAAGGAGCCACTGGGGACTGTGTTCTTATCCAGTATACACTTTTTGTTCTTCTGTTGCTCTAGTACATGGTCTTTGTGTTCATCTGAAAGAGAAAACCACCAACTTAAGTGTTCTGCATTGGGAACTGACACAGGGATGCGTGCTTACACATACCTTCAGGCCAGTCATCTGCTCCACTCCATGGTGGAGCAGCAACCAGCACAGCACTTGACTCTGCCAACAGGTAGAGTAATGCTCTGAAGCACCTGGGTGTCACCCACTCTGCCACCTGATACAAAAGGGTGGTTGAACCTACTGCACCTTCCTTTCTGGCCAGTAATTAAGGTTTGGAGGATTCGTAGTGATGCCCTCATGACACTGAAATTTAGAGTAGTAAACAACACTGTATTGTTTGTGGGTTCTGTAGCTGAGCATAAATAGCACTGATATCCCTCCTTAGCCTTCACTTGTTGCTGGAGTTGGTTGATTGGCAGAGAAGTGTTTACCACATTTCAAGTGGTCACATACAGGACTGCTTAAAGACCTGCAAAAGGTGTCAGAAGTGCGAATCAATAATATTTTGAGTGTATACATTTCAGCCAATAAGCCCTACTGACTGCATTTCTTCTAGTTTTGTTGTGTGCTCAGATCTGAGATTTCAGAACTGTCACATGTATATTCTCCTTCTACAGGGTGGTTTATTTTAGTTCCCTATATTGTATTTTTTCCATGCTCTTCTCAATCTTTGTTTTTCTATTTCTTTGGGTTTCTCCTAATAGTCTCATTCTGTCTTGTGTATCCATCCATCCATCCATCTTCAAAGGGGTTTTCTGTGTTCCTTTTGCTCCAGAATGATTGCGTGAATAAATTCCTTCTCTGGCTTAGTAGTTTAACCAGAAGGATTCTGGGTATTTTGCTTTTCTGAAGTGATGCTCAATCTCAGATTTATTGTATGGCTGGTTTTGGTTCTGTAATCTGTACATTTCTGAAAATAATAAATAAGAGAAGTCATTATGCCTATCTCCCATGGGAAATTTAACTACTTCAGTATAGGTTCCTAGTATTGGTGCTACCTTGGCAATTAACCTTTATCTCCTCTAATTGAGAGACAGCTTCATTCAGGAATAATGTGTCACTTTAAACACATTCAAAGTTTTAAATGTCTGTACCAGGAAAGGACACGGTTTTAATAATGGTTGCTAAAAGCTTTCTGACTTCTTGCCGACAGTTCTAATAATGAGAACTCTGTGATCTGAACTTCTGGAATTACAATAACTTCTGTTCATGTGTGTGATACAGATTCCTGGAAATCTGAGGAGTAGTCTTCAGTGGCTGAAGAATGCAGTTCTTCGTGGAGGTGTGGGTACCTCGTGAAGGGAACTGAAGTAGGATCAGCTAGTATCCAAAAGGTAAGTTCTTGGGTTTTCTCCAGTTACTTTTCTACTGAGGTGCACCATAGTGTTCATTCACCTAGATGGATTAAAAGCTGACTGAAATCATCAATGATTAGACACTGGGGAGAGACTCTTGGGAAGAGGCTCATGAAAATGCGCTGCATGTTGTTCCAACTTTTAACAATAGTTTTGGCACCTTGTCTCCAAACGTTTGGATGTTCTGTATCTCATGTGGTGCTTAATATCAACTGCTTGTCTTCAACTGCCTGCTCAGTGCAGGGGGGACCCTGCTTCTCCAGGTGTTGTAGAGTGAGTGCAAATGCAGTTGGGAGAATTGGTTTCATCAGCAACAGTTGGAGATACTTATATGGTATCACAGCTGTGAACTTGAGTTCATATAAGTAATGTGTGCTTAATCTTCCTGTGCTGTTAGTGACAGGAAGAGGAGGAAGATTTTTTTTCCCCCATTTTAATGATGATCTTAAAGGTTTTTGACAAGCAAATTTGAAAATGTATACTATAAAGCAAGTTAGGAAACAATTGTGAGTGAAGTTTCTTTCAATTTCTATGCAGCTTTGAATTTGCACTTTTATCTGTTGGTATTCCAATGTTATTCTAATATGATTAAAACCTAATTTACTCGAGTTTGCATATCACTTCATCTTTATGGAAGGTGGTGGAAAATGTAAATGCCTTGGTTTCAAATTCTAGCAGCACTTGGAATATTTTGGATTAGTTTTTTAATTGCTCTGTTTTGTTGTTTGTTTGTTGGTTGTTGGCTTGGTTTTTTTCCTTTATTATCAGTAATCCATTCATCTGGTTTGGAAATTTCAAGAGAATGAGGAAAGCTGGTTGATTTTATTTATTTCTTTATTTTTAAACAACAGTGCTTAAGCACCACCAGTCTGCCCCTTTCTTCTTCTGTGATGTGAACTGTAAATTCATGAAGACATTGAAAACTTAGAATGTAGTTCCTGTTTTCCTTACCCATATTTGTGTAAAACCTTATCAACATCAGAATGTACCAAGCCATGTTGATTGATATTTGAGTCTTGGACACTTTCTGCCTAAACATCTCTATAAGAGTACTGTACAAATTAAAAACCAGAGCAGTAAAGATAACTGATGGCATTCTCTTGCCTAACAGTCCATACAGTGAGATAAAATGCCTCATGGTTTTAGGTTGACCTTGCCTTGACTTTCATTCGATATAATTTGTTTGATGTCTCTTAAAAGCAGAAAGGAAGCCATACATGGAGTGGAATTGCACGTTGCTGCTGACATAATGTCCTTCATCTAATTCACTAAAAGCAGTAGGATTTTATAGTTTCCCTACTTTTTCAGGAGGCTCAACCTCAACATGAGGAAATACCTCTTCACTGTGAGGGTAACTCACCCACTGTCAGTTACCCTCACAGTGCAGAAGTATTTCTATATAACTGTGAGTTACCCACTCACCAAGAGGATATCTCACTGGAACAGGCTGCCCAGAGAGATGGTGAATCTCCATCTCTGGGGACTTTCAAAAGCCTCCCGGACTTGTTCCTGTGTGATCTACTGTAGGTGATCTTGCTCTGGCAGGGGGGTTGGACTAGATGATCTTTAGAGGTCCCTTCCAACCCCTACCATTCTGAGATTCTATAAAATGAAAAACTGATCTCTGTTTCATGATTAGGTGTAATTAAGATGGAATTTTTTCATTCTGCAATTAGCAATTTGCAATTAATAATGGTTTTGGGATTTTTTTTTGTTTTGGTTTGGGTTTTTTGGGTTTTTTTTGTTTGTTTGTTTTGTGTTAGGTTTTTTTTGTTTGTTTGTTTTGTGGGTTTTTTTTCTTGTGTTGTTTTTTTTCCCCCAGTCTATGTATATTGTCTTGCAAGGTGACTGTTTTTCTTAGCTGGCTTGTGAAAAACAAGATGGAACTTGACAGAAGAGGAACTCTTTCTTTTCCTTTTTAAAACAAAAAAGAATTGTTAGAGAAATTGTATTTTCTTACCCTCCTGTCCTTCGGTAGACCTCCCCCAGGGATGTCAGTGCCTCCTCTTACAGGCAACTTTGTGAAGTTAGTTGAGCACCTTGCTGAAAGTTTCCTAGCTCGTCATGGTAGCTCTGTTGAGGAGAGAGTGAGTGGATCCCGTGGCTCTGGCGTGGTATATAGATGCCAAGTGCTAGGAATTTCTGGAATGTAGAGTTGAGCAGCACTGATAAAGTTTGCTTTGTTTCCTCAGTGACTTGACCCATTGAGAAAATGTGGTTCCCTAGGAAGCTTTAATAGCTCAAAGTTGGTATTGAATAAAGGGAAAGGCCCCAACATAATTCTGCTTGTTTTCACCTGCTGCCTGAAAGATTAATTTTCTTAACCTCAGCATAGAAAATATAACCCTGAGTTTTGAAAGTGATTTATAGAGATCCTTCACACTTATCAGTTTAAGTAAATATGCTGCAGGCTTCTGCGTTCCAGCTACAGCCGCTTCATAACCGAGTCGGTTTACAGTGCGGTAATTTCATTTGGGGGCAAGAAAGTTTCAAGGAAAAAACACCTTCTAATTAGAGTGATATAATTACTCTGCTTGCCTGCTGCGGTTTCGTATGACTTCAGAAAAATAGTTGAGTGATTAATCTTTAATTTTCCCCATCATTAACTTAATAAGGAAACGGGAGATAGAATGAAAAACAAACAGCAGAACTGTACAACCGGGACATTATTATGCCAAATCTTTTTGGCTTTTTCATTTGGTGAGAAATACCATTCTGCCAACTACATGAAGTGTAGCAGCAACTGGTTAGCTCAGATAATTTGTAGAAATCTTCTAACGGGTTTGAACTCTATTGAAGTCTTTGCAGAGCTAAGTCCCCCTTGGGTTGAGTGGGTTTTTTTTCCATGGTTTTATTTGGGAGCAAATGTTACATAAACTAACTTCTAATATCACAGAATTCCCTCACATTCACTTTTCTATGGGAAAGGAGGCCATCCCAGACACTCTAGTGAAATACCCTTCGAAAGGGTTTGGTTCCATTTTCGTGCCAGTTGCTTTCTTTACTCACCATGCTGATAAGCCAACTTAGTTGTGGGGTAGCATAGTTCTCGTAAGGAACGTGGCAGAATTGTTCAAGTTTCTTGGAGAACAAAACAAAGGCAACGGTGGAATCAAGTTGCTCTTTTCATGTGTCTTGATTTTAATTCTTAACCCGATGTAAAATAGGCAACGGAATTCTACGAGTGTGATGCTGGGACAGAGAATATGCCTGGCTGTTTGCAATTGTTCTTCTGGAAGCCGTCCTTTATTTCATTTGTAAATACTTACAAAACCAGGCCCGTGTACATCTGTGGGGAGCAACACAGCAGCAGAACTTGTAGCAATCTTAACTAACCTGCTTGGAGGCCTCTGCATGTTAATAATATAAAGTAAACAGCTGAGGAATGTGTATTGCTGTTGACAGTGAGCGACTGTAAACATCCTCGACTGGAAGCTGTGAAGCAGCAGATGGGGCTTTCAGTCGGATGTTTGCAGCTGCCAACTGCCACAGACGTCAAGAAATGTTTGACACCTAAAGCATAGCTGTCTGTTTAAAACTTCTACTCTATTTGGTTTATCACAGGCATATGAATTTAGGCCAAACTTTGCTACGTACTGCTTAATCTTTCTTGTGATGTCTGTGTCTGAATAGCTAGAAGTCATCCAATCTCTGGCAGGAAAAAGCAAAAATGGAATCAATTAGGTTATATTTTTAACTGCAAACTCAATTCTAAGTTTTCGGAGGTGAGGTTCTGTGCAGCTCGCTTGGCTGTACAGGTTGCTTGGCTTTGTTTCTAAACTCAGGTACAAAGTTTTTACATGATTATTTTGCATGTTTACCATCTCTGTAGTGGTTCATTTAGAATTGGAAATCCTAAGCCTTGTAGGAAGCAATCATTCACAGGAATTCTGGAAATGGGAAATGCACCAATCAGAGCAACCATAGGGGAAAAAAAATAAAAAAAAAAATAAAAAATAGAGTCCTGGATGAGGCCCAACCCTGCAAAATGATGTGGAGGTCATGGAGATATCGTGCAACCGGGTTCATCTCTGACGTTATCACAACATTTCAGCTTTTAAGGTTCAGTGATCCTCTCCCTTTCTTTCATTCTCCCTCCCTTTCAAAAAAAAAAAAAAGGGAGGAAATGTTGAAAGCTGATTCATACTTTTCTAACAGTCAGCTGAGACAATTTCAAGATTCCAGTCCTGCCAACTAGTTTAATGTGTGGATGAGCCCCTGTGCTTAAATATGACCCCAGGACATAGAGAACAGTTTATGTGCCTGGGACAGTATTTAATGATTGCTATCACACCAGAAAAAGAGCAGCAAGGTTGTAGCACATAACTGATTCAAGTTGATACTGAAAGCACGAGTGTATTCACTCCTGAGAGAAGATAGACATCTTGTTGGTATGTATGTTAAGTATCTACGCCTTTGGTAAAGAGGGTAGTGTTGTTAACTTGTTTTTTCTTGTTGTCGGTATCTTTTGTTTCTCAAATATGTGTGCATGTTAGTCTAAAAGTATGAGGGGACATAATATAAACATGAATCTGTCCCTTTACATTTCACATAAGATACAGATAACCTAAGACTCTCTGGAGTGTCTGACTGTTTGTTTGTTTTTCAAGGACTTCATGCTCTGGTCGGAGTACTTATAAAAATAAAAAAAAAATAACATGCAAGTGGCTAAAGTGGTGTCTGCAATGTCAAGAAAGTATGCTCTGTATTTGTGGAAACTTCTCTAAACTGTGTTTTGCAAATAGGTTCCAGTGTAGATTTTTACACTTGCCATAGATTCAGATTATATTGTATTTCAGTAGTGCTTGAAGGTTCCTGTTAGGATCAGTGCTGTACCTCAGCTTGCACACTTCACTGTCTGTAGTAGGGTACAAACTCTTCCAACAAGGGACTACAATCTAATCCAGGGCCAATGGCATCAAAGTGGAATCCAAGTAATTTTGGCAGGGGATAAATGGAAAGCGTGGGATGAAAACCAGTGGGACGAAGGGGATGAGCTTAGGTGTAACTGTGTATGAGCAGGTTGAGTTATTTGCTTAATTGGAATGGAAGAAGACCGAAGATGTATCTTCTTAGACAGTTATTTGTCTAGCTATAAATATATTGAAAGATGATGGTTTGGTTGGATGGTATGTGAATTTGAAGTTAGGACAGAACACTGGTGAAGCTGTGTTTTTTTGGCTGAACTTTTTTTTCTAAGTACAGCAGAGGGAACAGGTGAAATGGGCAGAGGTTTCCAGAAGTCTTTTTTGCAAATCTAAGGAACTCTGAAAAGTTTGTAGTGGACTCAGAAAAGTAGTCAATATGAATGCAACATTTGACTTTCAAGTGTGTTGCAAAATTAGTGGCATACCGACCAAGCTCAGGGCCAAGACGTTGCAGAAGCAGCTGAATTTTCTCTGAGTATCTATGGCAGAAGAAACTGGAATTACTGGCAAGAGCCAGTTTATCTTTGTGAATGATAGACATGGGTGTTACTGTTGACAAAGTAATACAGTAATGAAGAGAACTGTGGTGCAACAAATAAGTGTTTAGGTGAGTTCTTCTGCAACCTTTCTGGGCTTGGAATGGCTTTATTGACAACCCAGAGAACTTCCTAAGTGACCTTGTAATGAAATTCTTGAAACTTGGATGCACTTGAGAAACACTACCTAGACAGAGGATTCTTGACATAATCTCCATCTGGAAAGCTTCACGCTGTGTTTGAAGATGAGGATTGAGCAATAGGAGAGAACTTGCATAGGCAGAGTATTTAATATCAAAAGCATTAAGTACCTCCTGTGAAGATTTACATATTGATAATACTTGTGCTTTGGCAGGAAATTCTTTCAATACCCATTCTATTACTCTTCTTCCTGAATTACGTGCTGTCTCAAAGTTCAGCGTGTTTCCTCTTGGAAAGTGTAGTAGTATGTTGGGACTGTTTTCTTCAGCCTCTAATCTCATTACGTGCACACAAGGAGTTTTCTTCCAGAAAACAGCTTCAGACACGTAACCCACTCTTCTGCCAGCTACCTCTTAAAACCTGCTGGGGCTATACTTCAGAAGAACATTAAGAGCAGTGGTTCTTAGTTTCTGTCTGCAGTGGAAGCTGGCTGATAGGTTTGTGTTACACTAAATGCTGGTGTATGTTGTCTTATCTGGTACTTCTTGAGGTCACTGACTCGCTTGGACAGCAGGGTCTTGCATTCAGGTCGCAGCTTCCAGGTTTAGGTAGGTCAAGTCGATCCCTCTTCACCTCTCTAGGTAAGTAATGGTTGTATTCTTAAAAAAGCTACTTCCCTCCCCAGCCCTATTGAAAGGGAAGAGCAGCTCTTGTCTGAGGGGTCCTGGTCTGGCCTCTGTAGAAGTTCTGTCTGCCGACCAGGAAGGAGAGAAGGAAAAGGGGAAAGTCAACCAGCACTACTTACCCATGCGTGCTGTTTATGGAAATCCTCTTTAAAATGACGGGGCAGCTGTTGGAAAAAGCACAATCCATCTGCCTACATATGCACTTGTTATGAAGAGAATACAGTTGATGATGTGAATGGAAAGCTTTCAGTACTGAGCTGCTGTTCCTACTCAAGCCACACTCAAAACCATAAATTGTTCAGATACGTGCTTTAACTCTTTGCTTGAAAAGTAGCAGTGTTTAATAGCCACGCTTTTGGGGGAAGTGTTCTTAAATAAATTTTAAAACAAATGTGTTACATTTATTATTTGTTAATGACACGTGCAATAGGTGTTATGCAATGTTCTTGTTTTGTTTAAAACCACAGTAAAAGAAAGTGGATTAATCCTGTAGCTCTACAAGACATCTGAATTGGAAAGGATGATTCTCTTGAGTTGAACGGGGCATATAACTTTTTTCCCTTTAAGCAGTGATTTATAGACCAAAAAGCATGAAATCGCTGCTCTTTTTCTTTTCTTTTCTTTTTTTTTTTGTACTGATACTTACAGATTGTTCTGTTTTTTCCCTAGAGCTTCAAACAGTTATTATGAAACAAATAAATGAACAAAGGATATGAGAAGGAAGCCACGTGCCGTGCAGTGACATGGTGTTTTTCCAGATGATGTCTTGAGGCATCTTTTTAGCTGTGGGTGTAAACGTAGCTTCTTTTATTTAACAATACTTCTCTTGATTTTTAATATGGGTAGCTAGCATTTTGCTCCAATTCAGACTTCCTGTCACTGGCACTTGATTTTTCTTGTGAGTAAATTTGGAGGTATTTTCAGTAACTTTGTTTTGTGTTGCTGAAGATTTTTCTTCCCCCTTCCCTTGTATGCCCTTTGATTAAATACATACCTTCTTTGATAATGCAAAGCATAGAAAATTAACTCCAGAGCTTCTGCCTATAGCAAGGCAAGAGTATTATTGGAAGAGAGAGGTATTGCTCAGAGATTTCTTTTGCAGCCTCTTCTGAGCATCCAGGTGTATTTCAGTCAATAGCTGGTCTGTCTTGCAGTGTCTGCCTGGAGAAGCTCTGAGGCTGTTCTGTATTCTTCATTGCACTCTTATTTTTATTTTTTAAATTTAATTTTATGTATTTTTTTATTCTTGTCTTGTTTAAGGGCAGATGATTTGCTTTTAGCTCTCCAGGATGCTTTGCAGAGATCTCTTGTCTCTTTGCTTTCAACAGAGCACTCATCCCTTTGCCTTCCCCTGACTCACCTTTATTCATTAGATGCAACTTAAACTGCTTGCTTTTGTCAAGGCCATCGCAGCCTATACGTGTATTAACTGCCACATCCAGTTGTTCTGTAATGCCATTACTGGCCTGAACTTTTTCTGTCTTTTTTCAAACTTTTCAAACTTCTTTTACTTGATTTAGGAAATAAAAAGCTCGTCAGTCAACAACCTTTCTAACTACTTCATTGTATAGTAAAAGCTTTAGGAAGAGTTTGTGCACTCTCCTGAAGGCCATAGGCTGTTAAGAGATCTTCTTACCATAGTGTTTATAGTCCCATTTATTTATTTATTTTCCCCTACCCCTCATCACCTTTTGTATACTTGAGAGTGGCATTAATATTTTCTTATTGCCGTGTTGACTTGGCAGGATCGATAGCTGTGTTTGGGATGTGTGCTGCCATTGCTGGGGAAACTGCTTTATCAAGTGCAGAATGGTGAAAACATTTCACTTCCTTCAGAAGGTTTTTCACCATTATGCGTAGGAACAAGTGTTCCTTTATGTAGGTATTTTAATATGTGTGTATGCATAATATATTTGAAACAAATTTTATTAAGAAATTCTACTGTATCAGGCTGATGTGCTCTGCCTTGTGTTTTTGTTTGTGTGTATACAGACACATAAATGGCATACATACCTCAGGAAAGGAGGAGAAGAGGCAAAGGAGGTTGTGTGTGCTGGTCAGAGTAAACCAGCCTTGTATCCTAGAATTTCTTAATACAACCAACTGAATATTTAGTGTGTCTACGTTAAGAACTAATGCTGCTGTTTGTTTAGAGCAAGGATCTAATTACTGTGTCAGCAGTTTAATGTATGGAGGCTAGAGCAAGCTGTGACGTTCTTCAGTTTAGACTGTTGAAAGCAGTGTAACCTTAAAGCCTTTCTGCATATCTGATGTGACTCTGGGATTCATAGCAGTGATTAATTCTATAGCTATAAATTCTCATAATCAACATCCTGAAATGTTTTCAAAACATATGGATGTTTTTTTAACAGCTTAAACTAGACCAGTGAAGTAACAGAAAGCCTGTGTGAGACACTTGCAACAGTACTTACTATCTCAGAGAATCATGGAATGGTTTGGGTTGGAAGCGACCTTAAAGATCATCCAGTTCCAACCCCTCTGCCATGGGCAGGGACACCCCCTACTAGACCAGGTTGCTCAAAGCCCCATCTAACCTGGCCTTGAACACTTCCAGGGCAGGGGCATCCACAACTTCTCTAAGCAACCTGTTCCAGTGTCTCACCACCCTTACAGTAAAGAATTTCCTAATATAAAATCTACATCTTCCCTCTTCTAGTATGAAACTGTTACCCCTTGTCCTACCACTATAGTTCCTGAGAAAGAGTCCCTCCCCATCTTTCCTGTAGGCCATCTTTAAGTACTGGACAGCTGCTGTAAGGTCTCCCCAGAGCATTCTCTTCTTCCAAATCTCTCAGCCTGTCCTCCTAGGGGAGGTGCTCCAGTCCTGTGATAATCTTCGTGGCCCTTCTCTGAACTCAGTCTAACAGGTCTATGCCTTTCTTATGCTAGGGACCCCAGAGCTGAACACAGTATCCCTTGAAAATGTACCTGCGGGTTTTTGGTCTTTTGTGTGAATAGGGATGTACCTATTGTTTGAATAGTGATGTCTCTTGAATAGTTATGTCCCTTGCCCACATATCATTTCTGGGTGAATAATGATGTCCCCTAAGACCTCAGCCAGTAATCGGAGCTTCTATGTAATGCCATGAAAAGCAGTAAAAGGAAAGAAACTTGCTTAGGTCCTAGACTTACAGGATAAAACGCAATTAGGAGCCGTGGGGAAAAGTATAAAGCACCACTCAAAGTGGCTCTGCAGGGTTGGCATGATGTTGTGTTTGCTAAACCATGCTAAAGTCTTCTCCAGCTCTTCTCCAAGAAGTTTGTGTGTACGGCAGCACTTTCACAGATATTTCAAAGACACAGGTCAGACCCATTTGAAAGGGCTGTATATATTTTTACAGAACTTGTTAGATGAGGTCCAGGGCTGTGACCCTGCAGATGTACAGCTCTGACCAAAGGTGGTCCTGGAAATGGTATAGCAGCCATTTGGCAAGTCATGTAAATACAGGTATCTGTGAATCAGCTAAGTATCTAAAAAATGGTTACTTGCATATTTTCTGAGGAATTAAGCTTCTTCACAAAGAAACAAATAGGAATTAACATTCTCAAAGTAAATATGGTGTTGTCTTGAGGTGGAAAAAAAGACTAGAAATGTGATTTTTCTGTCCCACGGTCATTTATGTGGTTTTTTTGCTACCTTTGAATACTCTGTGAGGATCTAATTATTCATCAGAGTTGGTTGGAGATACCTATGAAAGGGATTTGCATTGCTGAACTTACTACAGCTGTCCTGTAGTTAAATATGTCTGAGCTGGACTGTTTTAGGCTTAAGTTAATGAAGAAGGAGAGGCCCTTTCACAGGACAACTTAGATGATTTATTTTAGATATATCTTTAGGAATGGGATAACTTGTCCACAGTTGCCCTGCTTATTTCTCTCCTTTATCTTCAAAGTCAGTCTAGGATAACTAGCTGAGGTGCAGGTATCTTGGCTTACAGAAGTCTGTATGTGGTGAGATGAATACAGACTTTTTCTCTCAGAGGAGGAAATTCAAAAGGTAGAAAGCTTTTGAACAACACAGGGTGGAAGATGAAATATGAACAGAAAAAAACAGAGCACTTGAGAAGGGCTGGCAAATACCTTACTAGTTGTGGAAGAATCCACAATCAGGGGAGATAGCAAAGATAAAATGTCTGAGAACAGCGGTGGAAATGGTTTTTAAAAATACTCTTTCCCGTCCTCCTGCCGACAGAAATCCCTAAATAGCTGTCTGTCAGCTTTTATTCCATGAATATAAATTAGCAGATAATGAAGCAATGTATAAAATTAGTAAGAAAATGACAGGGAGGGAGGACAGCTGGACAGTCAGAGAAAGAAAGATTTTTATTTGAAACAAAAGTAACTTTATTGTTAGTGCTCTGTGACCAGGTAGAAGTCAAAGGCATAGAGCAGTGCCTAAAGATGAACAATACTCGATAGATTTGTCAGGTATGTGGTTAAAAAAGGTAGATTTTAGTCAGATGCAAATGTTGATGGCACTCTTTCCACTTTAGCAAGCCAAAAGGATGCTTAACAACAGCTATTAAAATACTACATAACTTAAAAGGTGCCAGCTTGTATCAAGGGGTTAGGAGTAATATGAGAAAGAAACTCTGTGGACTGTTAATCTAAAATTAGAGTACTCCAGATTACAGATAGAAACGAAATTGTGTCAGAGTTTAACTGGGTGAGTAGAGTATAGGACTACTTACAAGCTGTCAGCCTGACATGGTTTTGGACAGAAATACTGAAACAGGACTTGGACCGAATTAGGTTAGCAGAGTAAATCATGCTGGGAAATGGAACTCATCTACTCTGTCACCTTTTTATTTTATTTCATGTTAAGTCAGGCACATTAGTAGTCCCAGATAAACACTAGCCTTTATGATGTATTTCTGGATGTTTGATTTGGCAACCCAAGCATCCTGATGGAAAGAATTGAAATAGTAAAAAGTCTAGATATGATGTATCAGAAGGATTAAAAACTGGTGAGTAGATTTAAAAGTGTAATTGCCACTCGATGATTCTTCACTGGTATGTTTCCCTGGTGTGGAGAGAGGTAGGCATTGATTCTTTATCTTCTCTTGGTTTGTTTTTGTTGTGTTGGTTTATCTGGAGGAAACCAGAGGTATTCTTGTTAGCTTACAAGTGAATTCAATATTGGAAAGGTACAAGGAAGATGGGAACAGGTCACGTAGCAGTCTGCTTGTATGTCTAAGGAAGCAAGCTGGTACTGTTCATCTTGAATACAAATGAAATATAGATAGAGATATAAATACACACACACATTTAGAAATCAGAATTTTAGGGTATGTTTATATTTGATTCTGGTCTTTCTGAAAAATGCATTGTAGGTGTCTACTGGATAATGGGTTGAAGGAGTTCCACAGCTATGTGCTTTGAAAAGGCAAAATAGAGAATTATATGAAATTCTAATCCTTGAGGATGAATTTATAACAGTGAGGAATTAGACAAATGATCCTGTATAAACCTGGGTGGTATTTTGTACATTTATCTAGCAGTGTGTGCTTTGCTGATGGTTGGACCATGGCTGTGACCTCCTATGTAGCTTCTGTGTTGAAAAAGGGAAGGCAAAGTGGCTGGCCTGCTGTAAGGTAGTGGGCAGTGTTAGGAGATGGGGGAATAGAGGGAGGCATGAAGATGGAATGTCTTGCTCAGAGAAAAAAAAAAAAAAGGAAAATGAGAAAGCAAACTAGGAAAGCTGAAAGGGTGGAATGGACAAACATGGGAGAAACAGTACCAAAATCTTGAAAACAAGCACTGCAAATAATGCTTTTGGAATACTTCTTGATTTTTTTGACTATTTTCTTTTTTTCCACATTGGGTTTTGAGTCAAGCACTTGAGCATGATTCTGTCAGGCCAAATATGTCACCAGTGTACATCTGATCAAAAGCATTCCTGCGTGCCCCAGTGACAGGGTGGAAGCAGAGCACTGACCGGCCCTGTGGGGAGTGAGGGGGGGGGAGAACTGTGGGAGGGATCAGTCTTTAACTAGAAGTGCCCTGAAGGGCTGTAACTTCTTTTTTGAGAGAGACTGGATACTTAATGATCTTCAGCCTTTAGGCTTTATCTCCACACAGTCAGCAAAGAATGCCAGTTTTGTCATAAAATGTTGTGCTGGTCTGACTCCCGAAGAGGATCTTGAGGGGTCATCCTATAGCTTGTGTTGGATGGTATTTTTAAATGAGTGGATCTTGGCTATGTAAAAATAACATGTTAAAACTGTCATTTGAGAGTTCAGAGAGTTGCTGGTCTCAGACCTGAGGTAGCTGAGCTGTGAGTTACTTCTAACACTTCAGGATACAACACCATTACGAGTTGAGGTTAATAGATCAAATTCCTAAGTCAGTCAGTCTCTGATTCATCTTTTAAGTGTTGTTCCAGGTCTTCAAAGTAAGACAAATGCTCTACAGCAACAAATGTTTCTACTTCTCAGAGCATACTGAACAAGTAAATAAGTCCAGCAAAATCCAAATACAGTTTGGCAAGCCAGAACACTGCTGGAAATACTTGCCAAAATTGCCTTGACCAAAGCTTTTCTCTAATTTCAGTAGATTTGGAATGAAATCAGACGAGATCTCCTCTCTCTCTCCATGGGAACCTTGTGACTTTCTTAAATATTCCTACTACTGGGTGGATTGTGTGTAACGAGTACAGCAACAGAAGCACTGGGCGCAGGATGGTTTCCTTCCACAGCGTCCCTCGTCATTGAGCTGTGAGAACTGGGTTATAGCCACAATTAGTGGAATCATTCAGATGCTTGTTAAAGAAATGGGAAAGGAGAACCATGTGTGCTTGGAAATGTTGCAGTGAAGGAACAATACTTTCTCCAGTGTTAAAAAAAGTTAGGACTTGTTCTGTCCAGGACAGATTTCTGTAGACAGAATGCAGTCAGGAGGGCTTCTGGGTTAACAGCCAGGAGATTAATGATTTTCTCTTGAAAACAAATCCCAGAAAATGGAAGAACTAAAGAATAATGGAAAGAAGTCTACACAAATACCCTTTTTTGTTCTCTTCAATTTCTTGCGGTGCTGGTAGTAGCATAAACACAGATTAGATGCTACTGTTTCAGTTTAGGCTGTTTGCTAGCAGTAGGGAGCAAATGACTTGGGGGATTAGTTAAATTTTCCAGGTATAAGTGGCAATATGGAAAAAAGTATTTTTTACACTTTGTTCAGACAGTAAGCAGGTAAAGAAAGAGAAACAGATGATGACAAACAATAGCACTGGGGACGGGGGGATGTGAATAAATTGCAGTCTAAAGAGAGCAAGAAGACTGCTGTGGGATTTGAAAGCTGCCGTAAGTCTTGTTCCCTCTCCTGTTTATTTTCTAGTTTTGTGTTCCTGACCTGGCAGAGAGTAGATTATTCAGGCTGCAGCAGGATGTTGGTGTGGCCAGTAATGGTGCCTAAGATGGGTGTTTGAAAGAATTTAGATGGCAAATATTACACAGCATCTCCCTCTGGAGGCCTTTGCAGGCATCTCTGTGCAGGGAACTTTGTGCTTATTTGAGGAAGACTACGTCATTAAGTTCCTAAACCTTGGAATTATCCTGGATCCTGTAGTTGCTTCTACGCGACCCTGCATGTTCAGCAAAAACACAGTATATGGCAGAACCAGACTGGTCACTGACTGACTGGGAGAACTAACCTGTTCTGTATGAGTGAGTTTTATGCACCATACTAAAGAAAAGTTGATTGATTAAGGCAGATCAGGGCAGGGAGGTTATGTAGAAGACTTTGGCAGAAAGATTCTAGTCTAATCTTCTGGCAAGTGAAAATTTGATCTAGGGAAGAAATTGCATTTGGCTGCTTCTTTGGAAGATGAGACCTTAAAGAAGTGACTGTAAAGGCCAAATCTCTTATATAGCAGCACCAAACCCCCAATAATGAGTAGCCCAAAACTATTCGACAAGTGATAGCTGTCTTCCTGTGAATTGACAAAAGAATAAAGGATGCATTCTGTTCATTCCTGATGAAAAACATTCTCATTTTATACTTCTGCACCAAGTTTCTGTGCTTTCTTTCTCTTCATAGTGAAAATTTAGTTGATAAGAGTAAGTGGGACCTGGATAGCAGGCCCTAGGTCTTCTGCCTAAACCTGGTGCTGATTGGGATCTCCAAAACATTGGTAAAAAGTGCATAATGCTGATGAATACAACCTGGGACCTGTAGGATTTACAACAGAGATAACTGGAAGTGAGATGGAACTCCCAGGATGTTAAACATGACAGCAGATACCTTTGTCTAGGTACCTGAATTACACCCAAAGTGTCTGCTGTAGGGTAAGCTGAACCTTTCTGTAGCCTTTTTTGACTGTGGTGAAAGATTCTGTCTTTATATGGTTTAGGTGTGTTATTGAGAGTTGAACCCTACCCTAAATGTCTGTCTTATTCAATTCTTTTGAATATTCTTACCCATTTGAATGAAACCTGTGTAAGATGTTCTTGTAAGAATCAGGATTTAGCCTGAGAATGTTGGAACAGTGTATTTTTTTATTTTTTTTTTTTTTTTACAGGTCCACGCTGTCTTACATGGTGAAGTGTTGACAGTGTTCAAAAGATAATCTGGCATTTTATTCCCAGAGCAAGTCTCTTTTTTCCCTTGAGTAAGTCTCTCGGGATTTAGTATGGCTTTTATTCTTTTTGTAAATATATTGTCCCTCCTGTCTGTAGTGTAATCCGTGTGGATGTTTTTCTCTAGATCTATGCAGAGCACGTGGGAGCTTTGTAAAGTTGCTAACACTGTGTTTGTCCTCTACTGTCTGACAGCATAAAGACGGGAAGCTAAAGGGTTTCAATTTCAAGATGGATCAAGTGGAGCATATGGGAAACCTGTAAACAAGAAGTCTGATCTCTTCTCTTTTTCCCCTTAAGTCTGCACCATAGCAACTATCTGCACAGAAGGATTTCATGTCTTGTATGGGGAAATCTGTAGAGAAGCCTTGTTGTTCTTTTGTTCATTTCTATCACAAAGATATATTATACAAACATATCTAGTGGTGTCTTGGAAGGTTGGGTGTTTCATTCCTGGGAGGAACTGATTGCAGATAGCAGCTTTGTTAAAAAGATTGTATTTTTCTGTTACGCTTCCTTCCATTTCAGCGTGCTGAGTTGAGAATCCAACTGTAAAGGAGCTGTGAACTTGGACTGAAAAATAATGTTCAAGTTTTTCTAATCGAGAATTTCTTCTCCTCAACAGGAAGATCTGCAAGTTTTTCACATGTTAGTTAAATGGAATTAAGTTGGTAGATTTAGGAAAAGGAGAGAGTTGAGTGCTCCAGTATAGAGTTCGAAGAATTAAAATTTGGAACGGAACATATTTTCACCCTGGGTGTTTTGCAGTTGGTGCTTACAAGGGCAGTGTTATTTCAGAATGATTTGGATTCTTTGTCAGTATCACTGATTTAAGATTGGTTTAGCCCTCATGCTGCTGAGTGGATGTATGTCAAGGGGAAGAAGGGGCAACTGTTTCTCATTAGGACACAGATAAAAAGCTGCAAGCATAAAATAAAGGTATGGAAAGTATCTTCCTTGCAATAGTGTCAGCTGGACCCACTTCTAAGCCTGTCTACTGCTTCTCTGTGGTTATACATGTTGGGTTTTTTTCCACTGCCAACTGACTGATTGATGTTCATGAATGTGCTTGCACAGTGGGGCTGAAGCTTACGTATTCCTGCCTGGGTATTCACCTTGAAGTGCACACAGTCTGCCGTGTGTTCACAAGTGCTTATTCTCTACAACTTCTCTTGACTATCTAAGTGTGCTCATTCACTGTAGCTAAAATAGGTTTGAAATGTTTCTAGGAAGGGTATTGGTGCTTTAAGTCCCTCAAACTTCTGGCACTTGCTGTCAGATGTCTTGGGACGTGGATGACTCGACTTGGTCGTATCATTGTCAGTGCTGCTTTTGCAGAGAAGCTTTCTGAACTGGTGGCAGACTACACTTGCTGGGTGTATTGAGTTACAAGACAGTGTTATATGCAAATATGCATTCCCCTCCATGAAAGCTGTACAACAAGCAAGTGCTCCTAACTGCATCTGCAGAGTGTCTGCTCTCTGAGATACTGGTCAAGTATCTTTTTTTTTTTTTCCCCTAGGGTTTCAGTAGCTCTTAATAAAACTCGTATAGTTCAACTTCTGATGTACAGCATTTTTGCTTTAAAAGTAAGTAGTTTTTAACTCTCTAAAGATGTTTCCATGGCTGCAGCAAATCTGTTCTATCGTGTGAAATATGTGAGTGGAAACAGCGTGTGCTAAAAATTTCATCATGAACTAAATCAGGGTTGTGACATACATCATGTATTGAGAAATAATTTTAATTGGATTTCAGTTGCTTACAGAAGCAGATGTCCGAAGGTATAAATCCTTTAGTTTTCATTGTAAGCACTAGATTGTCTTTCTGATTTGATTGCATTTTGCCTTATATTGCTAATATTCTGCTTTAATTTGCTGGAATTGATTTGCTGGAACCAGTTTTCTCCTCTTAGCAGAGAATTATCAGCCAGTGAGACTAAAGTTTCTTTGAGCTGACTGAAAAAGTAACTAATGTACCCTGAATGCAGTAATTCTTGTAGGCTAGTATGTATTATATTCTTCTTGTATGATTTGTCAGATCTCCTTTTAAGCTTCCAGACACTTTAAAGAGTAAATTATCTGCATTTTAGAAAACACTTTCTGCTTTCAAATCTGGTCAGAGAAATTACTATTGTTGCAGTAAATTCTGCTGCAGGAAATTTGTGTCAATTCTTTACCTTTCTAAAGAACCTGAAGACACGAGATGTAAAACTGAACATCATGCAGTCTTCACTTCCACATTTATTGTTTCAGAACAGAGAACTTTATTGTTTTAAAAATTAAAATCTGAACCTAACATAACTTCCAATTTTCTCTTTGGTCCTGTTTTGGCATCTCTCTACATTCCTGTTGTGTTGGTGGGAGATGTCATGTTGCTGGGCTCTGAAGAGCAAAGATCCTGGCACTGGCATGAACAGCACCAGGACAAGTTTTCTGTTATGAAGAGGGCGTATATGTTACCATGTATATGTCACCATGCTTCTTAAATTTGACTTTCAACCTCTGCTGAAGCATTGTTTCTGATATTCTCCTACAGTAGCTTCGGTGCAGCTTGTGAAGCCCACCAGGGCTGCACGCAGGCAAACGTCAGTCGCTGCAACTTTGGAGGGAGAATAGGGTATTTCTAGGTAGCAACATGTCAGGATAGGAGAGAAGGTAGAACATCATGGTGTTTTCATCTCATCAGAAGGTGCTCTGATTATTTTGCGTAGCCTCCTAACAGACAGCCTGCGTGGCACTTGCCATCAACCCTCTCTTTGGGTTGGCATTCAGAAGGTAAACTAGGGGTGTTGCTGAACCCTGCCTAACACGTCACTTCTTCTGATAAGACCCGTAGAATTGCAGCGCTGGTCAAAAATATCTCCAGAAAGGAAGTGCATGAGCTGCTTACATCCCTTTCTTCTCCCTTTAGTACTTGGCAGGCTTTCACTTAGCTTGGTCAGGAAGTTAACACGGGGTGGTAGTTGGAGAGGTCAGCTGCATCGAGCAATCTGAAATACTAGCTGCCTGCTCTCGTCCTTAGCCAGGCAGAGCACAGGCAGAACTGTAGGCAGTTGCTTGACTTTTAAAAAAGATTACTGTATTTTTATTTTTTTTCCCTGGGCTACTTCTGAGATTTCCTGGTGTTGTAAAACCTCTGGCCACTGTTTGATGGTTGGGTCTAGAAGGAGTTTCTGCGAAGTACTTTTTGTGAGATGTAGCCTGCTAATTTTTGTAGCAGAGAGAAGCTCTGGAGGTGAATGGCACCATTCCAGGTTAGCAGAATGATTCACAGCCCTGAGCAGGGCAACAGGATGCGATTTAGCAGCCTCGATGCTGGAGGAGGCATGGAAACTTTTAAAAAAAGTTATTTCCATTGCCAGGCCATTTACTTACAGAAATTCTTACTCTGGAGCCTGTCTCTGCCCTTATCTTCTGCTGCTGACCCTTGAGTTTCTTCCTTCCTGCTTCTCAGATGAGCCTGGATATCCACGTTGCCTCTGGCCTGATGCTTCTTTACCTCCTGCTTCCTACCAGCTATGTCTGTCATAGTCATCAGGCAGGTTGTAGGGCTGGAAGTGAGATAGAAACAAGACAAAAAAAAATGGTGTGCATTTTTCTCTTATGCCTGCTTGCCTTCTCTTATACACTGAGCATATGATGTTACAAGTTTGATTCTTAGTCAAAATGCATGCCCAGAGCAGCTTTCTGCCTCATTCCTGTGTTAGTAACTGAGAGGTTGAAAAACACTTAAATTGCCAGATGTTCAAGGTTTTCCAAAAGTTGTAATTCTCATGAACTTTGTGAAGCTTAGAGTTTATATTTATATATCCTACTCTTGGATTCTAGTTGTCTGTATTTATTTGTTTAAGTATGGGGTACAGCATGTACTATTTTGATGTACTATTTCTGATGATCACTGTATTGTTCCACTTCCTTAAAATAAATAAAATAAAAATAGAGTAATATTTAGCAGCATTCTAAGTGGTGAAAGGTTGACAGTAATTAAATAAAGCTGGCAACGTGCATATATGAACATTTACAGATGGTAAATATTTCAGCTACCCTGTGTCTTTTATAATTTCACATAGTTTGGGCAGTCTAAAGTTTTTCAATGCATTTAAAAAAATAATTCTTAACAAAAACCACACACAACAAAAAAGTGTTATTTTTATATTGGCACTACCTGGGCCCCTCACTTGTACATGTCTAAGTCAGGCATTAAGAGGAGAGCTGGGAATGGAAATATAGAACTGTTACTAAATTGGTACCTTTCAGTTCCTTTGTTCAGCAGAAGATTTATTTCAACCACAGTAAAATAGATGTGGTTTTTAAAGAAGCCTCCATACAAAATAACTAAAATAATCTATCAACATTTGACTAATGCTTAGTTTACTACTCTTTCATTTAAAAAAAACCAAAAAAAACCAACAAACCAAACTTTTTCTTTTTTGTTTGGTTGGGGGTTTTTTTGTTTTTGTTTTTTTTTCCCCTTCAAACTATTTTTTGTTCCAGAGTATCTGAAAGTCTCCTGTTGGTGATGTTGCTGTTTCTGTAAACACTGTCCATGGGCTGGCTCCGGGACTCTGTTTGTTCAGAGCATGAGTTGGGAGACTCCCTTCCAATGGAGGAAATGGGCTGATGCTTTAAGCTCTCACTGAAGATTGTTCACATCCACGGAAGCTGTATCCTCTGCAGGAAAACAGAGCTTGGATTCGTGCCACGGAGTGTCCGTGATGTTAACGAGCGAGAGAAGCCGCGTGTTCACTGCCTGCTTCAGCACTAGTCTGCTAATTCAGGGAAGGAGTGAGAAAACAAAGTGGAGTTCGATGAAATTCAAATGTGACACTTAATCCTGTTAACACACAGAGGGAAAACCTTTGTGTTGTGTGGAGAGAAGGGAGAGGAGCTATTGAATTTACCTGAAATCTATGCAGATCAAATGGGATCTGGATCCATGCCTTGTTTCAAATACGTCTGCCAAACAGAAACCTCAGTTGAGTTTCTGTAAAACTGAAGCCCTGCTTGTTTTCATCCCGCAGCAACTGTTGTTTAATACAGATGAGCAACTTGATCTTCTTGGGTTGCTCACATACCATAGTGATGAGCCTCACTGAAACACTAATAAAGAAGTTTTAAGTTTACTGCCTATTTAGGAGAAAAGTAGTATGTTCAGGTGAGTTTTGCTACTATCTGGATGTTCCAGTGGTGAATTTAAATCCTTTTTTCAGTTTTAGGGTTGCTCCTTCGAGTAATACCTGTTACTGTTCTCAAATGTTTTCATTGGTGTTGCTGAATTGGCAGCCTGAGCTTAAAATGGGTTGAATGACTTTGTAAATTGTCAGATGTTGAATGTGACCTTAGCATGTGGTGGTGCTGAACAGTGTGGCTTCTGTGAGATCCCTGACATAGTTCTGGATTGCAACAGGTAGATGCACTGGGGGGAGCATGAGATACTCTATTCTGCCCTAGTGAGATCACATCTGGAGTGTTGTGTTCAGTTCTGGTCTCCACAGTTCAAGAGAGACACGGAACCACTGGAGAGAGTCCAGTGGAGAGCTATGAGGATGATGAAGGGACTGGAACATCTCTCTTACAAGGAAAGGCTGAGAGACCTGAGGCTGTTTAGCCTGAAAAAGAGAAGACTGAGAGGGGATATTATTAATGTTTACAAATATCTGAAGGTTGGGTGTCAAGCAGAAGAGGTCAGTCTGTTTTCAGTTGTGCCCTGTGATAGGATAAGGGGTAGTGGTCACAAACTGGAACACAGGAAGTTCCACCTCAATATGAGAAAAAACTTCTTTCCTGTGAGGATGATGGAGCCCTGGAACAGGCTGCCCAGAGAGGTTGTGGTGTCTCCTTTTCTAGAGACTTTCAAGACCCTCCTGGATGTGTTCCTGTGTGGCCTGCCCAGAGTGATCCTGCATTGGCAGGGGGTTGGACTCGATCTCCAGAGGTCTCTTCCAACCCCTACCTTGCTATGATTCTGAGGCAGCACTGGTGGGGCTGCTAAGCCAGTAATGCCAGTTAATTGCTTAAATCTTTTTTTGTAGGCAGTGTGAAGAGGAGGGGAGGACTATGAGGGAGCCTGTGGAGTTGGAAATTATATTTCTGTTAAGATATAATGTAGAAGAAAGCTTAAGAGAAACTGTAAGGGGGGGGGGAAGGGGACAGAGGCTCAAATCATGTGATAACTGGAGGTAGAGAAGTTGGCTTAACAGGGGGGAAAGATGATTACAGACCTTGATAGGCCTAGACCATGTCAGTAGCTGCTGTTTGATTCAGCTGCTAAGGGGTAGCCCAAAAAAGATGTAAAGGGATGACAACTTAGACTGTTCTTTCTGGCAGTAGTTTTATGAATGAGTCAGCAAAATTTTTCCCTTATTGGAGAATATTGTGTAAAAGTGAACGTGGAAGAGGAAGAGTCACTGGATGGGACAGAAATATAAGCATCGTTCGAAAGAGCTGCGATTTGGATTTTATGCATAAAGAATCTGTAAGACTGGGTGTGTGGCTGGGCCTGGGTAGCTGCAAGTATGGATGATGTGTTTGAGTCAATAGGCATGTTTTTCTTGAAGTGATGGAGAGATGAAGAAAGACTTCACGTGTACCATTGTTTACAGATTTGGAGTAGAGGCAGTTTTCTGGACCATGTTCACAAACAAATGGAGAATCTTCTGATGGAGAGGTGGGTGGGAGGAGAAGGTAGCTGAGTAAGAGAACTAGGTCTGGACTGTCACAGAAAAAATGATTGACAACTTAGAATGCAGGGGGATGGATAATACCTTAGCAAATACCTTAGCTAATAGTATACTTGCCAAAGTCCAAAGTTAACCTGAAGAAGGTCCAGGTTGGGAATAGAACAGTGATACTTCAGACAACTACTGTGCTTGAAGATTAAGTGATAATCTGAGTAGTGAATGAAGAGGTGAGGAGATGGAAAGATCTCAGATGGGGAAAATAGCTAAAGGATGGAAATTCCCTAATAATGCCTAATTTTCCATAAAACTTAGTTGTTTTTAAAAAGGGCTATCATTAAAAACAAACAAACCAACAAACTATTTTAGCATGGTTGTAGTAACCTTAAGCATTAGAAATGGGAAATGGTTCCTGCATTGCTTAATTCTTGCTCAGTGAATTTAATAGCACTCTTAAACCAACAGCAGTGAGAAAAATTGACTGTACAGGTCTTTCAGGATTCGTGCCAAACCTTATTCCTACTTGCCCGTGTGAAAACAACAACAATTTCCCTCTCTTAAAAGCATCTTTATCTAGAGCTTTTTTTCAGAAGAGGGAAGAAGATGCATCTACCATACTCCCATCAGCTTGGTCATGCAAATACCGCCTTGTAACTATTGAAATGCCAGCTGCTGTCCAAGTCTCACAGCTTGAGTGCCATTTGCCATTCAGCAGCAGAGTGAGCTGCCTGGTGGGCGTAGTGGGAATGCTGGAGGCTAGCTGAACATAGTATAGGTGGTTTAGAGAAGGACACAAAACCCCTTTGACACTTAAGAGTGAACTTTTCATGAAAAGATTTTTAGGAAATGAAATTACCTTAAGTAGTAAGTGTCTGTAAGCTTCTTCCTGCTCAAACTGTGCTGCTGATGTGAAACGTTAAGTATCTTTTAAGGGCGGTTTTGCTCCTGCAGAAACTGAAGTTCTTCTTTATTTTCTTAAAACTTGGATTCCAACAAAATGGGATTTCCTGGGGAAAAGGGGCCAGCTATTCTATTACTTTGGCATAGTGTGCAAGCTGGCTGTTGAGTCATGTACTTTTGATGCTAGTAATGTTCTTAAGATTTCCTGAAGAGAGAGTGACTGGAACAGTACTTGTCACCTGGGCATGTTAACTCGGGCTGAGCAAGTGGCACGTGTACATTTAAGGCACTCAAGCTTGGGGGTTGTGTGTTTTGAATGTACAAAAAGTGAGGGGGAAAGGGACTTGCAGAAGAGCTGTTGAAGGAACAAGTGTTTACGTGTAGAGAATTTGAGGGAGAGAAGTTAAGAGAGAGAAACTATGAGCCTCAAGGGTCTTTGTTACAATTACAGTCCAGACTCGTGAATTAAAAATTCCAGCTCAGAGAGTGTACATAAATTACCTCTTGTTTTAACCTGACAAAGACTTGCAATTGTATGGAACAAAGTGAGAATTGTGCAAAGGTTTCCTGATGAAACTCAAAAGCAAGGTGAAACATGCTTGTAGGTTTTATATTTAATTATGCGCTTAGTCAGGTTTGCAACAAAACTTGCCTTCCCTCCTGAGTCCCTGATCAGACTCCTCCAAGAGAAACTTCTGAGTCTACATAGCTCACCTGAATCAGAGGGAGGTTCCAGAGCTTAATTAAGGTATGAAATTAGAGGTGCTGTTCCTTTGGATGTAATCTTGATACCGTGTTAAGTGGTTTGGGCATTTCCTGTGAAGTGATTTACTTCAGGTTAATTTTTTGGGGTTTGCTGCTGCTCAACTGCTAGGTAGTTTGTGCTCCATCTCCCCTTCAGAATTATCTAAGGTAAATCTTCTAGGATGCCATCTGCCTCTCTGCTTTTTATTTTTGTTTTCCATATTAATATCCGAGTTGTTCAGCATGTATATTAAGAAAACATGAATGCTTCAGAAAAGCTTCTATGTATCCGGGTGGTTTTGATGCTGTTCCAGTTTTACTCAACTTGAGGTGTGAAACCATGGAAAGGAAATCTAAGAGTGCAGTAAGCCTAAAATTTAAGTTGAAACCTCAGAGCTGTGCTAAAACCTCCCTATACATGACAAACATGTTTCAGTAGATTATATTCCTAGCCATCAGCCTAAAAAGTTCATTTTCCATTCAGTTTTCAATTTAACATAAAGTTTCTTTTAATTAATTTTTGTTTGTTTTCCAGTTCTTTACATTGGACTGTAAGAATGTATGTGCTCTGAGTTGACTGCATTTGGTAAGAAAATTGATGAGGTTTTTGTAAGGTTGTGCGATGAACCAGTAATAAACCATAAACCTGGTTTCTTGTATTACTCTTAGACCTAAGAAATGAATTAAAACCAAAGTTCTCCTGTTGTAAAATTCCACAGGTCAATATACATTTTTTGCTTTGCTTACGTGTATATTTCTCAGAAAATAGCAATGAGGGTGTCACCAGCATCCAGTGGTTCTGTGCCAAGCAAAAATGACATAAGTTGCATGTCTGTTCTTTTCTCGGTTTCTACAGATTCTGGTGTTCTCTTACTACATGATTTTGCTTCAGAGTAAGACTTGTTGATTGTGGTAGGACAGAAGGCTTGAGCTATAAACTAACAAAGCTGAAAAGTCCTGCTAAGGCTAAATAATATACCTTATGTTTGGGGTGGGGAAGTGGTTTCATTCCTTTTTTTGGACTGTTTTTACTCTATGCACTAAAAGTCTAAAGTAAATCCTGCTGTTTAAGTGACCTGTGCAACTTTTCTAGTTAATAGCTGTAGTAGCAAAGTGTGTTACTGAATTTGGACATTGAGCAGCAAAAATGTTTGTTTTATTTTGGTTTTTTGTGCTATATCTGTCCTGCAGAAACCTATTTCTACCATTGAGAAATTGAAAATGTTTATATTTACTTGCGTGAAGAAATGGGATAGAAAATTCTAACAGCAGTGTTTAAGTAAAATCACCTCAACTGGAGATACTCTGGAGATACTTTTCCTTACAGCTCTTGTCAAAAACGGAAGCGGTGTGCAGAAGGTGGAGGGAGCCTCTGTTGTAGCACAGGGACAATCATGCTAATGCTTGTTTCGCAGAAAAGTTTTATTTAGCTCAGCAACCTCGTTGCTAAATATTCCCCAACACTTTGTAGCATAATCTAAGGAGACTAAAGTTATTTAGGAACAGAGGGGATGCAAACACGTGGGGCAAAGACACGTGCCATAGCTAGAGAGTCCGAGTGTGAGGAAGGAGGGCACTGAGCCCTAATTAGAGATTACTTAATATCAAGCTGGTTCTTGATGTCCTGCGGCAGTAGAAATTGATGCCTATTCTCCCAGCTTTGCATTTCTTTTATTTGTTTTTTTTTATGTTGATAACATGCAAATGAGATCATATGGCAGACCCCAGGGGCTGCTTCTCCCTTTGGAAGTGAGACTTGGTATTTTGTGTGACTCTCTCAGTTCAGGACTGATGGCAGGACTGGAGTTGGACAGCTGTGGGAGGGTTAAAATGCCCTTATCAGCCTGCAGCGGAAGGCTGAACTAGCAATTCTTTGGGCTGTACTGACATCTGGTGGCAGCTTGTATATTTAGCTAGGATTTGAAATGTTTTGCATTCAAAGATGGGACAATTGCCCATCTACAGTCTGCTTGCTTTGGTATTTTGGGCTGCTGCAGCGGGTTTTGTGGCTTCTATGTGGTGGCCATTCTCCTCCCGCTGTCTTGCTTCTGAAAGAAGCTCTGCCTTGCCTGGGGTGGTGGTGGTGGGGGGGAAGTTTCAAATTGCTGAAGCTTATGTTTCTTTTAGCTAGTTTAAAAATGTACTAAGGACTTAAATTTCAGATTTGGGGTTTTTCCCCTCTGTGTGTCTTATAGCAGTTACAGGGAAAAGGAAGTATTTTTATTATTTTATACTTTCCCCCCTCCCTTCCAAGAGCTACAAGGCTCATGAAGGAGAAAAATGGAATAGTTTTCTCCCTTCAAAGCCAAAGGCACATACAGTTGCTAAAGGAGAGCCCTGAGATCCACCTCTAGTTTTAGGTCTTCCCCATCAGACAGAGACCCTGGGATTCCTCCTTACATACCCAGATACACAAGTGCCTGTATCCAAAATGTAACAAGGGGTGATCAGGACAGGAAAAACCGTAGAATTCATTGGTATAGGATTGAAGTAATCTTATAACCATGCCAGATATTTTGGGGAAAGGTAACAAATCATTGGTCGCAAGACCAGTATTTGTTCACTGAAACTGCACTCTTCAGGAACAGGAGAAGGAAAACTTGGCAATTTTGAGGGAAATGCTGCTTTGTGTAGTAAGATAACAGCAGAAATGAACAGTTCATGGTCTTCACCGCATCCACATAAGGATGAAGATATACAAAGGGGGATCCACCAGCCTCAGTGAAGCCCTAATGGTGACCTGCCACTTTACCTCCTCCTTCCTAAGTCCAAATATCAGTTCTTCAAATTGCCGTGACTCGTACTGTAGATGTGGCTAGTTGCTTTTTGAGGGGTGGCAAGTCAATGAAAAAGGTAATTACATCTGGAGATATATCCCAAAACACCACACAGCCTATACTCCAGGACTCCACTAGGCAAGGAAGGAAGAGTTTTAAATACTTCGGAAGTCTTTCCTGTGCCTGATGCTTTTAAGCTCTCTGTATTCAGAAGGGGGATGCAGCACAAATATTTTGCCCCTCAAGTGGGTCACTGCAGGTGGATCAGGTAGCCTCTTTGTGGGCAGATTAGCCTTCCCTGTGTGCATTCTAGGTGAATTTTGTTGAAGCTTTTGGAGACAGCTTTCAAAATCTCATTTGTAAAAGGCAGTATAAGAGGGCTTACCCCTGTAAATAGTTCCTCGGTTTTGCTAATGCCATAATGTTCAGTGATACTTTCCCCAATTTAATGGTGTGTCTAATGCAGAGGTAGAAGGATAAGCATTTTCAGAGGGCCACGAGTACATTGAAGGTAGCAGGATGTCAACTCATCTGACAAGGCTGTAAAGATGTTATACTTCAGATACACAATGTATAATTTTCTCCTTGTTTTCAAACTGAGGGTCCTTTTTCTGTATTTTTGGGTCATCTGCTGTTGAGTAATATAATTGAGTGGTTCTTGGCTCCAAAAAATATTCTGTAAATTCTTCAGTGAGTAATTTGCATATGTTTGCACCCAGCTTGTCATCACAAGAAATTAAATATCTAACTTGGTAAAAAGGGAAGAGTATAGGTTTTCTTTTCAGTCCTTCCTTTTTGTTCTACATTGTAAAATGAAAGTGAATGAACAACTGCAGTCTCTTTATAGCGTGGCCTGTATTGTGCTATTCAGAATCTCTTCCTACCAGGTGACAGCAGAGCATTGCTTCAGTTTTGTTTGGGGGTGGTTGGGTTTTGTTGTTGCACTACAGTCTTTTAGCAGCTGCATCTTTCATAACATATTATCTTTTATAGTCATATCCCACGAATGTAGGATAGTGAAGCTGAGGGAGGAAGAACAGATTCTAAGATCAGCTAAATAAATGTTTCACAAACACCGTGCCTCTTGGAGATCTGGGGGAGAAGGCTTCTTTGCAGCAGGTTATCCTTAGTTTTGTGATAGCTTTGCTGAGACCATGTTCACCCACGTGGCTCTCTGTGCAGATAGTGCCTTCCTTTAACTCCCTTAGCTGCAGAATTTTAGCCTAGCTTTGTGCAGGGCTTGCTGGCAAATCACCAGCTTTATTTCTTTGCAGATACCTATAGAAGGATGTGCTTTAGAATGAAAGCTGGTGGGCTGGCTTTTTTGCTCTGCTATATGAATACCTATACAGAGATGAGGAACTGTGCCTAGCCCATGGTTATGTAACTTCCTACCCTTCTCCCAAGTATCTCACCTTAGAAGCATCATTCAGACTTGATAAATACTGGTAATAATAAAATACTCACCTGAAATAATTTGGAAGTCAAAGGCAGTCAAGAGAGAAGCAGTAGAAATATAGTGGCAAAGGCAAACCTGGTGAAGTTCAACAAGGATAAGGGTAGAGTGCTACACCTGGAGAGGAACACCACCATGCACTGGTACAGGTTAGGGGTAGACCCCCTGAAAAGCAGCTCCATGGAGAGGTACCTTGGTGTCCTGGTGGACAATAAGTTATCCATGGGACAGCAATGTGCCCTTGTGGCCAAGGTGGCCAATGGTATCCTGGGGTGCAGAAAGAAGAGTGTGGCCAGCAGGTCGAGGGAAGTTCTCCTTCCCCTCTACTCTGCACTAGTGAGACCACATCTGGAGTATTGTCTTCAGTTCTGGTCTCCCCGGTTCAAGAGAGACTGGGAACCACTGGAGAGAGTCCAGCAGGGAGCTGTGAGGATGTTGAAGGGACTGGAGGATCTCTCTTACGAGGAAAGGCTGAGAGACCTGAGGCTGTTTAGTCTGGAAAAGAGAAGACTGAGAGGGGATCTTGTTAATGTTTACAACTACTTGTCACCCACCCTTCAGATATAAGGGGCCAGTCTCTTTTCAGTTGTGCCCCATGAAAGGATGAGAGGTAATGGTCACAAACTGGAACACAGGAAGTTCCACCTCAATATGAGAAAAAACTTCTTTCCTGTGAGGATGATGGAGCCCT
>WTSP01023847.1:35746-53541 GCA_025331215.1 Actenoides lindsayi
GGAACAGGCTGCCCAGAGAGGTTGTGGTGTCTCCTTTTCTAGAGACTTTCAAGACCCTCCTGGATCTGTTCCTGTGTGGCCTGCCCTGGGTGATCCTGCGTTGGCAGGGGTATTGGACTCAATGACCACCAGAGGTCCCTTCCAGCCCCTACCATTCTATGATTCTGGTGGACCTGTAATTGTTGTCGTCATGTTCTCCTGTCACTTCTTTTGAATGTAGACCCTTCAGAACAGGAATTATGGTGTTGAGTATATATGCAGTTCTTACCAGAAGATTTCCTTAAATTGTTTGAAGTTGTTATGACTATCTGGTGTGAAGCATATCTGAAACACATATGCAAAACTGACTTTTAAAGTCTTAAGTCACTTATGTCATTCATTTAAATGCTGAGGACAAAGAATATAGAATATTAAGTCTCAAAATTGTTTGGGATTCCATGATAGTATGAGGCAATATATTGTTAGCTTTCAGTTTAAGTTTTCTTTTTCTGAATTTCTGGGTTGATTTTCTTTCATCTTTTTCAGCAATTTTTTTTTCCCTGCATCATTTGCCTTGACAAGTTTTCTTCCTTTGTGTGCTGATGGTATATTGCTTGTTACTGCACTGTCTCTCAAATTTTCTAAGATATGAGACCAACAGCTCCAATAGTTTGAGGCTTATTTTGAAAGCAGAATTCTTTCTTGCTATAGAAACAAGTAAAAAAAAAAAAAAACCCAAAACATATTGGTTTTTTTTCTTGGTAGCTACTTTTTAGCAAATACCATATCCGTGCTTTCTGAATTTACACTGGGTTTGTTTTTTTTTTGGTCTTAGGGACATACTGGATTATTGGGGGAGAGGTAATTTTTTTTGCTTTGATTTATTTTCCATGTATTAAACTTGGGAAAACTGTTTTAATATTAGAGGGTCTAACACAGGTCAACATCTTCAACATTTAATCCCTGAAGTTTAAATTGTACAGGGAAAATAAAATAATAGAATTTCTAACCAACAATAATAAAGATGCACATCAGGGTGATACCATGTTTGATCACTTGAATATAAAATCCATTTCATTGTAGCCAGTAGAGGATCAAAATTAGGATCTGTTGATAGAAATATTAAATGCCTGTCTGCCAAAGCTTGAGAGTTTTGTGGTAAATTCCATCAGACAACCACAATATTATTTTTTCTGCTGTCTCGTAAAAGGGTTGAAGTACCCTCTGCAAATCTAGAAAACCTTGAAAGAGAAATGTGAGGTCTGTAGCAGCTGTTAACGTGGGACCTAAAAGCTGATCCTGCCTCCAGCAGGGACTGGGACTAAATGACCTGAGATGTGTTCACACCTGGGTTGTTCTGAGATTTACTCCTTATTCTTGCCCCAATGATGCAACTCCATGATTTTTTTATTATTCCCCCCCCCCGCACTTTGTGCTGTTGTTTGCCCTTGCAGTTCATATTATTTTGTAGCAGACTGGAAGGTGAAGGTGATCTGTACTTTCAGATTTATTTCAACTCTTCAGGTTCCTGCAAATATCTAGGCCTTCTTAGTAATTACATGCCCCATTTTACCATTCATAACCTCCCTCTTTCCCTCTTCTGCTGTCGTTCTTGGCCTTCACCAAAGGGATCCCCACTGGGGATTTTTGTGGCTGCAAGAACTGGACTTCTAGATATTTGGTCTGATTTTCAGAACTATTGAAACAAGATGTGTAGAGGAAAAGGTTGTACAGTTACTTTGGTCCAGCTGAAACATACTTTATGCCCAAAGGAAAGCTGTTTCTTCAGAAGGCTGGCCAATATGTGCTATAAATGGTGTTCATATAATGGGGAGAAGAGTACCAGTATTGGGGCAACCCTGCTCTCAGATAAAGCTCCTCTGACTTTTCAATAGCAAATTAACTTTTCTTAAAGTAGGTTACTGTGATTCTGTAAGACTATTCAGGTTCCCTGTCACTTGCCCATGGTTTTGGGTTTTTTTTTGCATGTGTATTGTTTTTTAACGTAGAAACTGCTCATAATCTTGTCCCAAAGTGTCTCTTTATGTTGTATCAAAACCTGTCTAAAGGGAATTTTTTTTTATATTCTGAGGATCTTGTCTTTTCTTCTACATGGGGAAAACTTTTTTAAAATTCACTTATTATTAGGTTATTTTGTTGGTGGTGGTTTGGTTTGGGTTGGGTTTTTTTCCTTCCCCTTAGAGGTGATGTA
Source organism: Actenoides lindsayi (assembly GCA_025331215.1). NCBI lineage: Eukaryota > Metazoa > Chordata > Aves > Coraciiformes > Alcedinidae > Actenoides > Actenoides lindsayi. The sequence continues at coordinate 37,938 of WTSP01023847.1, forward strand.
TTTAAGGAAACTGAATACTTAGCCTGTTTCTGAGAGGAAAATACAATCTTGATCATCCCTAGACTGCTGCTAACAGTCATCTGGTGTTGTATAACTGGCCTCTTAATTTTACCAAGCTGTGTCTTTAAAAGTATCATTTCCCTTACAGTATTCAAAGGTGTCTAGAACCATCACTCCTCTGATAATTAAAAATCAGGCAGATATTGTAGGCATTCCTCTAAGCCAGTACTAAGATACTGCTTTTAAATTGTGCTTAAAAGCTTCCAGTCCTTTGGAAAAATTATATGACCACTTTTACTCGTGGAATGCAAATACAATTCGTCTGCTTGCTTGTTTACTTCTTAGTGTATTTGTGTGCACTCATTAAAATGCTGAATTCTTTCTTTTCTGCAGGCACAACTTCAAGACATTCAGGAGTACTTTGGAGTGAACTGTCAGGAAGCCTTGCAATACCACAGTGGCTGTCCTCTGGAGAAGCTGAAACTCAGCTTTATTTCCAACTTCTTTCTTACACTTCCCAACTGTTGCACAAAGGACTTAACATTGATTGAGATTCATATGGTGTAAAATGCCCAAGGGTATGTCTTTGGGTTTTTTTCCTTCCTCTACCTGACGTCTGCATGTTTCCGGCAATCAGTGATGAAGTCTGTAGTAAGTCTGCTGACATTTGGTCTGGTTTTGAGAGCCCTGAGTGACAGGTACTGTAAACATCCTACACTCTCAGCTGTGGAAACTAAGAAAGCTGGGAGAAGGCTGTTTACTCTCCCTGCCTTGGAAATCATCCGGAAGACAAGGATAGAATAGTGTGAGCTCTGTGTTGATTGTATTTCTGACAACCTATATTTCATATTTAATGTTGTGGTGTCAGTAAACAAATAATAGCATTATATCGTGTTATCAGTGTCTTGTGTTCTGACTGAGGTCAGAAGGGCTTTACAGTATGTTTTAGCTGCACTGCTGGCTTGAGGGAAACTTAAATAGTAGGAATAATACATTAAAATATTTTTATCCTTAAGCAGTGATTAAAACAGACCTGTTGTGCTGTTTGTTTACAGGTGGTGGTACATAAGTTACAGCATAAACATCCTCGGGTCAACACATCAGTAGTGTATTTAATCAAAATAATTCTTCAATGTTTTGTTTAAAAGGTTTTGTTTTCTAAGATTCATTCTAATCTCATTTTTTACCCAAAAGGGCTAGAAGACGTCGGAAGGCAAAAAGGTTTTAGGGAACTTCAAATTTCAGTTTTTTTGAAGAAACTCAGAGGTATCAACACTGATTAACTTCCATCTCTAAATTAATTGAATTAAAGATATAAACGTATTTACCTTATGTTCTCCACTTGCGGTTTCCTGCCGCTTGTCCCCCAGACTGTATTATTCTTTGCACTTTGTCCAGGCAATCTTCTTCTTCTTCTTCCTCCTTGTGTTTCTTTCATTCTATTTGCTGTTACCCAAGTAGAACTTCTCATTTTAAATAGAGTAAGCTGAAAGAAAAAAATTACCTTTTAGATCTAATATCCTGCTGGCATAGTCTAAATCCTCACGAAGAGTAGTTTTGCAGCTCTTCTTAAGCAGTGATTTTGTCAGCAATAGTATTGTTCCCTTGTTTGTTTTTTTAATTATTTCTCTTATTTATGGGAGGTTACAGCTTTTAAAATGTATTCTAAGAACTTTTTCACAATACAATTGAATTCAAAGATCACCTTCTAGCTCCTTTTGCAGTAGCACTCATGTCTTCAGGTCCTGCTGCTTCAGCTTTTTAGCAAAGGCATTTAAATATAAAAAATATTTGAAATAAGGGCTGGTCTAGGAGTTCAAATATCAGGGTTTTTGGAAAGCGATGAGAGTGGGAAGACAACAGGAGAAGGGGTGAAAGATCGTGTAAAGATTTGAAGCAGTACTTGTACCAAATGGACAAAAACCAGAATTGAAACTGTTATTTGAAGGAATAATTATTTTCAGGCTCTGGCTTGCCTTCCTTTTGGAAAAAGGAATTGGAGGGGAAGCCAGAATCACAGGGCCCCTTAGTGCTGTAGCCAAGGAGTAAGCGGATGAGTGAAAAGAAAGTGGAGGTCTGGCTGCGCAGTAACAAACACCAGCGCTTCAGGTTCGTGGGGTTTTAACTTACGATTTGTGTAATAATTTCTAAGAAAAGCGGAGTTAGCCTCCTGAAATGGTTCTTTAAGGGGATGTAAGCTGTTCAGGCTAGTGAAACGATAGAGGGTAGCATTTCCTAAGGCACAGGGTTCCCTTGGCAGGGAGATATTTCTGGGGACGGTGGAGCACACAGATCCTCTGCTGCACGGTGCTGCTGATTGTACGCTATGCTGCCGAGGAAAGGCAACCTTCTGAAAGGAGATGACTTCTTATAAGGAGATTATTCTTATTTATATTTGCTGTAGGTTTGGAATCAAAATTTTGTGTCAACTAGAAAAACTTCTCTGTATTTAGCTTTACTTATCTGTGCGTTTAGTAGTGAAATTCCATCTTTGGTTTCATCGGTGTAAGGTGGGACTGTTGGAATCTTTCTCCTACGTTCTTCCTTGGCCATGCTTTCCTGCCCTTTTATTTGTGCTGACATTAATGTTTGTTTAAACTGTGAGCTAATTCAGTGGCTTGACCCTGCTGAAAACTAAATAAGCAAAACGGTTTTTGTGTGGATCAGCTGAGCAATGGCTTACACTCCAGCACTGTTCTGTGGCCTAGAATACTACTGAAAATGCTGATTCCTTCACATATGGCCACTTTTCTGAAGAGTTACAACAGAGTTTATTCCAAGTAGATTATGAAATGCTAAAGCAATAGAATGGTGTAATTACAGGATTTTGTATATTTTTGTATTTTATTTTACATTAAGTTCTTCTGTTAATGCTCTTTGATTACAATTGCAAGCACGGTGCTAAAATACATTCAGATAAAGCCATTTCAGTTATTTATTTTTTTCATTTTCTGAATGGCATTCATGCTTCTCTTTGAAAGATTTGTTTGTAAAGTCTAATAACTAAGCTGTGTTGGTAATAGATACCAACCAGTAATTTTGCTACCTCCAGACCTTTAATTGTAAAGATACCCTCTGATGTACTTACACCATACTAAGCACTGTATAAATTGCATTATTTCTAGGTCAGAGTTTTCCACACACTCCCCACCCCCAGGTATTACTTGCTAAGCCAGAAGCAAACATTATGTCCTTTTCTCTTGTTAATCTCAGACTTTGAAGAGTTTAAGATTCTTTCCTGTCCATCAATGAAATAGAAAGCTTTCCCATTGTGGGAAAAAAAATGATACAGGGCTGTTTCAAAAGCCTGTTGCCAGTAATGAGGCTTGGATTGGGTCCATGGAGAGGTAATCTGGATAGCTACCACAGCAAGTCAGCTGTGGAAGCTGCTCATTGTAGGCGTGGGCTTAGCACCACCCAGGACAATATAATTCTGGCAATATAATGTTAAGCTCAACGTGCTGCAGTGGTTATGGTTTTGGTTTTTGTTTTGTTTTTGTTTGGGGTTTGTTTGGTTTGGTTTTATGAAGAATAGGAGGATAGTTCTTATTATCATGTTTCCTTATTTCGAAACGTAAGTTTAGGTATTGTTTTCTCCCTCTAAACTCTTAACACAGAGGTGAAGCAGATTTTGTTGTTAGCTTTGGTTTGGCTTTTCCTTTTTTTTTTTTTTTTTAATTACATAGGCTCCCTAGGTGGCTAACATCTGGTTTTGGTAATATAGGTAGCAACTGTGGGAAGAAAGAATGTGTGGGAGTCCTGGGCAGAGCTGTTGCTTGTTTGGAGATTGCAACCTGCCCTTGAGGTTTACAAGTGAAATATTAGAAAAACATTGTATTAAAAGTTTCAAAGAGCTGCTAGGGAGCGAAACGAGAGGTGAAGGAGGAAGAGAGGTGACTGACTTGTCATCCAAAGGGGGAAAAATACTATACTGTTGATTTTAAGTGTAAACACTTCCTTGATGATACAGTGAAAGAGAGCAGCAATTATCCTTGATGCTTACACAAAAGTCAAGTTCTTTTCTATGCAGTAAATCTGTCACCAATTCTAATTCAGTGCAGAAGAATTTAAAGGTTTATGACAAGCTCTTCTACTTTGATGACCTATATGTAAATCAAAGAAGAAAAGAAAAAAAAAAAAAGAATTTGCTTTGAATGAAAGTTAACAAGAAAAAGACATTACGTGGACTGCAGTCATAACTGCCCCCAAAGTGAGAGGAATTTGCTCTGTGCTGTGATTGAGATAAAAACATGTGAAAGCAACTGTCCTTCTGCAAAATGCAAACAGGTGTGGAACATCTGCAATATAAATATGCATTTGTATGCAAACAATTTTTTTAAAAAAAAACTTAAAAATACACACACTTCTTTTGTTTAATTTGTGTTTTCTTCAAAATTAGGTTCTGGTTTTTAGAGACTTTTCTGTAAACTGATTCCCTTAAAAAGCATGTAAAATTAAAGAGAATGCAAAAGCTGAAGCTTCTTTTATTCTTCTGTGAAACTTTTGGTTTTTTTCAGCTCTGGGCTCCATCCAGGACCTAGTTAGCTATAGTTAGGCTTTTGTTTCCTTATTTTTGACCTTTGGTTTTAAGGATGTTAGCTTGAATTAAATGGAAATGGGCTTTTGTAGGAACTAAGCATTGTAGTCCATAATTACAAAGTACTGCAGAAGAGAAGGTAAGAGCTTTCTTATTTTAAATAGTGTAATATGGTAGCTAAATGACATCTTATTTAATGCCCTAAAAGGAAGAGTAGGGTGACGCTGTGTTGCATAAGCCTTACATTTGCAACTCTGATTCCACTCCACTTCTCCCTTCTTTCCAGGCTCAACTTCACTCCTGAATTTCTCTGTCTTCCACCCCCTGCCAGGGGCACAGAGGGAAGGGCAAAATGGGGTGTGCAGCTGTTGTCTCTACCACTCCTTTCTCCTCGCACTCCTGCCCTGCTCCAGCCCAGGGTGCCTCCCATGGAAGACAGTCCACAAACTTTTCCAATGTGAGTCATTCCCATGGGCTTCAGTTCTTTGTAAACTCTGGATCTCTTCCATGGGGTGCAATCTCTCAGGAACAGGCCCTTCTAGCCTGAGTCCCCCATGGGGTCACAGATCTTGGCAGTAAGCCTCCTCCAGCATGGGCTCCTGTCCATGGGTCTGTAGGCCCCGTCAGGAGCCTATTCCACCACAGACTTCCCATGGGATCACAGCCTCCTTTGGATGCATCTACTTGTTCCAGCATGGGTTCCTCCATGAGATGTAGGTGGATGTCTGCTCCACCATTAACCTCCAAGGGCTGCAGGGGCACAGCCTGCCTCACCAGGGTTTTGACCACGGGCTGCAGTAGAATCTGCTCCAGCGCCTGGAGCACCTTCTCCCCGTCCTCCTTCTGACCTTGGTCTCTGCAGAGTTGTTTCTCTCACATAGTCTCACTCCTCTTTCCAGCCGCAGTTGCCCAGGCTTTTTTCCTCCTTATACAACAGAGGTGCTGCTGCTGTTGTTGATTGGCTTGGTCTTGGCCAGCAGTAGAGCCAACTGAAACTGCCTCTGTCCAACATGGGGGCAGCTTCTCACAGAATCCACCCTTGTAGCTCCCCCATTACCAAAACCTTGCAGTGCAAACCCAGTACACCCAGCTATAGTTAATAGGGTGTTTTTTTTGTTGCTGCCTTGGTCTTGTTATTAAGCTGTTAAAATAATACTGCAGAAAGATGGGCACTAATCCTGGCTTTGGACAGAGTCTCTGTGCTTCATTTTCTCCTTTGTGAAAGAAGATGACACTTCCTCTCTAAATGCAGCATCCCATCTTATTTAGGAGTCTCTCTCTTCGTAGTGAAGCGTGTGTCCTGAAATCATACCATCACAAGCTAGTTTGTCTCATTGTGTCCAGTCTTTCACTCTGATTTAGATGGCACTGCTCGGTTGTACTGCTGGGGAAGCAGAAAGGATGTGCTTATTACAATACCTAATGCAGACCATAATAGCTGCAAAGAGCTCCTTCTTGTGCTTCTGTTGTGATGCCATCCTCCCACAGGTGCCAAGAAGGCACACAGTGCCTCTGCTAGGGGTAGTTTTAAGTGCGTGCTTAGAGGGCAGCCAACACTATATACAGTCATACGCAGGCAGCTGGGGTGTTGAGAGCTGCCCAGCTATGGCAGCATGGAAGTCGGCTCCAAGCCAGCCTTGCCCCACTTTTGGAGACCCTCGCTATATTCTTTGGCTACCAGAGAGTCCAGCTGACCCTGTTTCATTACCTGGTTGAATAGGAATACACTGATCGTCACCACCAAGGACTTCTGGGCTTTGCGTCATTTGAAGGCTGCCTTTTTCCACTTGTTTCTGTACAGCCAGCAGCACCTGCTGGCTCAGGTGTTCTGAAAAAAGGATGCTGAAATAACTTGGATCTGATAGGCAAGGGATACATTGACAAATAATTCCAGGATCTATGAAATTCATGTTCTGTTCCTTGGCTAGGAGAAGATGGCTGTGAACTTCGTAAACAGTTGAACTTTGTGCAAATTGTCTAGCTTGCAAATACTCTTGGTAAGGATGTTGAGATGCCACTAGATTATGCTTAGTTCACACGGTGCAGATGAAATATTCAGTGGTAGATTTTTTTTTCTTAGCACTTATTACTGCATTGATATTAATGGAGCTGCTAATTAAGATCTTGCTGCTTGACTATATGTAATTTAATGTGAGGTATTTAGAAAATGTGTAGATGTGACACTTAGGGACATGGTTTAGTGGTGGAGTTGGCAGTGTTAGGTTTATTGGTTGGACTCAATGACCTTAAAGATTTTTTCTAACCTAAATGATTCAACGATTCTATAATTCTAATTGATGAAATGCTACAATATGCTTTGTGCTGCCTGCATGGAAGAGCAGATCAAATCTAAATTGAAATAGATCATGTTTTATTGCCTTGGGGTAATTGTGCGTAGCATCCAGCCTTTGAATTTAGAGGTGACAAAGCCAGTTGTCTCTGTTGCCACTCAGAGTAGGTGTGTGTCATAGTGCATAGGTTTGCAAAACCAGCAGTGACGAAACTTGTCTGCTCTTTGCTGAGAAGTCCTGACGCTCATGAGAAATCCCACAGCTACTTGTGTTCGTGGCTCGAAGTCTGTCATGTTGACTTCTGGAGACCCTGTCCCTTCTGGTGAAAGTTACATTGACCCCCTTCTGACCCTAGGAAAAGGCTCTCCTGAGGATATTTATCACCACCTTTCCCTGTTGAAAGTGAAAAGTATCAGTTGCCTTTTGTGATTCAGGCTTGCTGAAGTTTGCATGTGCTAGAAGTCTCAACGAGTACCCAAACTGAGTAGTGCTTTCTGATGCTACACCTTGGAGACGAGCTCTACTGCTAATGAAGGTCTATTTTCTCCTGCTTCCAGTGGCAAACTTTATTCTGACTGTGTGTTTTCACCTATACTTTCTGGGTTTCTCTCTTGCAGAGATGTGTGCATTGTCCAACTGCTTTTCATTTGCGGCTTTGCTACTGTGTAGCTCAGAAATTTGGTTAGAGCTGTGTGAACTCGCCGTGTAGTATGGTTTGGTTAGGATAGGCAAGGAGCAGGACTGAAACTCAGAAGACAAAAAAAGTTGAATGGAAAATACCTGGTAAGATTTTTCTATGAATTGCTGAGCTCTTTCAAGTGGGGGAGAAAAAGGATTTAAAATTTGAAGAATTTTAAAGACAAACTGATGTCTGAACTGTCAGTTCAGGAAACTCCAGAGACAAACAGAATGGAAAGTTTTCCCCTGAAGTCCCCATGGAATTTTTAAAGGCAAATCTAAATGCAGAACAGCACAGATTTACGTCTTTGTCTACAAGAACAGAATAATTATTGGCAGCCAGAAAAGAAACTCCAGATTTTTGGCAGAAAGAGAAGGAGGTCTGGCTCAAAGACTTGAACCGAGTTGATTTAAGGTCTTTCAGGGACAAATGTAAGGTTTTAAAATGTACAATAGAACAAATTTGTAGAAATGTGGAGGTGGGAAATGAAAAATATTGGAAAGGGCTGGAAAAAAAAATTATATACATACCTGTATTTGGTTTCTTTTGAGTATTTTTGCAGGCTGGAATGATATGTGAACGTATGCCAAAAGCAGGGTAATTACCTGTAAAGGAGTAAAGAAGTTTCGACTTCAGATTGTGGTCTGTCACTTAATTTTAAAAGAAGGATTTATTCTGAATATTTTAACAAAAATGCAATTCCTATTTCACATTTTAATCTGAAATGAGAGGAGAGCTGGTTGATGCTGTCATCATCTCCCAGTTTGAGCAGTCTGAAAAATATATGTGGATTTTAGGTGCGTAAAAGGTCACAATGGTTTCGTGATTGATGTAGGAGGTGTTGTTTTTTGGGTTTTTTAGTAGATCATGCTGTTCTTTTGATCTATTTGATGTTGCTGAAATGATCTAAGGCAGCACTAGGCTGGTTTTATTCCCCTCCCTTCCTCTAATCTGTATTTGTGTCTAGCGAGGAGGAGGAAGTTAGGGTTTAACTTTGTTCCATTTAAGTCAAGATTCCTGTGCTGTGCAAAGACTTTTTTTGGTGAAGCTTTCACAGGCTTTTTTATATTGCTGGTTTAGTACTACCCAGTAGTTCTGCAGGGATGTGAGAGAGTGAGTCACAGACTGTGTGCTCTGAGGCTTGTACCGAGTGAGATCCTAGCAGGGCAGGGGCAGTAGGATGGGCCTCTGTCTCCTTGAAGTCTTCCCCTCCAACTCCCCTGCTGAACTTTAAGGAAACTTCACAGATCTGTCCAGTTTAGTTTCTCTTCAGATTAACCTGAAAGGTGGACAAATGCATGTGGCTGTCACCAGGAGGGCAAGTTCATGCAGTTTAGCAATCTAAGGTGTTTATGTCTGCTCTTCTGACGAGAACTTGAACTAAGACACCAAAAGGTATGGGCAGGGGGAGAGAACTTCACTTTTTTCAAGCAGGACCATTGAATTTTTGTTACTTGGCTCTAGGGACTTGCCTATACGTGGACTTATTCTGTACAGCTCTCCCCAGCGCTTCTGTGAATAGCACAGGAGCTTGCAAAAATAATTTAGTTTTTGAATCATCCATTGCATTTGAAATGCACACGCTGTTTTAATAGTAACAGACAGGTTTTTAGGCATAGGCAAGTTCTTGACAATTCATTGAAAACAAAACCTTTTTGTGGAAACATTCTTTACTCTGAATGAATTGTTGAGAAATGTGCTTGGATCCAGACTGCGATTTGTTTGTGAACACCAAGGGCAAACCTGCAGCACAAGCACTTGGACTCAAGTGGGATGTGGGAAACTGTAACACACATCTCTCTTCTACCAGACTCAAAAAATCGTGAAACCTTGACAACTCTTACAAACCCAGAAAAGCACCCCAACCTGTATATGCCCTCCTTAACTTCCTATGTTCTCATATTCTGACCAACTTTACTCCACTGTTTGTTCATGGGAAATACAGTTGTTTCATACTCTGAAGACAGAATCACAGAACTGCCTAGATTGGAAAAAACCTTTAAGATCATTGAGTCCAATCATTAACCTCACACTGACAAGTCCTCAACTAAACCATATCCCTAAGCATTAAGTCGACACGACTTTTAAATACTTCCAGGGGTGGTGACTTAACCCACCTGTTCCACCAGCGGCTCCAGCTCTGCATCCCTTTCACTCACCTGTCTGCTCCATGGAGCTTTCCTGATGCCACTAAGGGGACTGAAGACCAGCTCTCAGCTGCTCTGTCTCCCACATCTTGCATTTTGTAGCTAAGGGACTGAGAAAAATTGGTCTGAGAAGAGGTAGCTGCCCAGGATAGTTCAAGAGGGGCTAAAATTGGTATGGTTGCCAGCAGAATGACACCTAGAAGCAGGGCTGAAGAAAGGCTTAGCAGAAGCATCCTGAGGACAGCTTGCGTAGAGAGAAGTCTTGGGAAACAAAAAGAAGAGCAAACCTGGGGAAGGACAAAGCTTGCTACTTGATACAGATCCTAAGCAGCTGTTTTCACAGGAGAGGAGATGGCATGAAATCCTGCACAAGAGGGCATAAAATGCAAAAGGTGGGCAATGTGTGTGTATATCATCAAAAGGCAGCAGAATGTGAGACTGCTCTGCCTGTGCAGGCTCATGAGAGGGAACCTGGCAGTACTGTACCAGGAGAACACAGCAAACCTTTTCTGAAGATGGGACTTGAAAGACCTTTAGCTTGAAACAGGCTTGTGTCCAGCTGATGCAGGGAAAATTTCTAACTGTTTTGAGAAGACCGTCTGTAACTATTGTAAACCCTGCTGCATGGCCTTCTCCTCTGGTGAAGGAAGGACTGGTCCTCCCATATCAGTCACAGAATCACACATGCAGAGTTGCTGTGGTTGGAAAAGACCTTTAAAATCATCCAGTCCAACCATTATCTAACTCTACCAGGGCCAATATTACACCATATCCTTAAGTACCGTATCTAGATGGCATTTAAATACATCCAGTCCAGTGACAAGCAGCTGTTGCTCAGTCTCGAAAGGGCAAGTTCATCTACCAAGAGCCTGATCTGTGGTGACATGTTCCTCTGGTAGGAGAAGGCTTTTGCTCTAGTCACCTGTAGCCAAAGCCCCTGCACCATCAAAGGAAGGTGCCAAGGACAGCAGGGAATACAGACTGATTCTGAGAGGGAGAGTTAATTCATCACAGAATTATTTTGGGGGGCATCTTAAAGAAAAAGCACTGTAGAAAGCAGCCAAGGATTCAAATATATGTTACCCAAACCACGTGCATCAAAGCTATTCTAAGAACTTGTCTTCTATGAAGAAGTGATTTCAGAAGGCCTCCTTTAAACTTTGTCCTCCCCCTAAGCAGCATTTTGGAGGTAGTTCTGCAGCATCTGTAAGGTTCATCAAGTGCTGCAATACCAAATGGGAGCTGACCACACTCCCACTGGTCCCCATGGTGGCTGGTGTGAGGGAACCAGAGGCCAGGCTGTGAGAACAGAGTAGAAAATAAATTTGATAATGTGGATTTATATTCAGATTTTCTCACTGGAGGCTGCGGGGCTGACAGAGGTGGGGGGCTGCCCCTGCTGCCTCCAAAACATTAAAATGTAATACTAATAATAGTAATAATAATAACAATAATGCCATCTTCAGCACTGCTGTGAGTTTGGCATGATGCGGTTGTCCTAGTCTCCCTCAGCACTCGGTTCTCCATCCAGCTGAAAAACAATCTCAAATCCCTACCCGCAGAATTAAAAGAAATAAAAGTATTTCCTCAGTCTTCTGTGGAGCCAGTCAGCTGGGCTGACGCTGTTAGGAGGCTGTTGGGCTGCCCACCCCACCACCATCGCCAGTCTGCGAGTCCTCACCTTGCAGAGGGACGTGTCCTACACATCCTCCAGCTCAGATACATCAGGTGACTGTCTTATACTGCCTGGAGGAGAAATTAGGGATAATTTTAGGGAATGGTCTAGTAATAAAGGTTGGGTCTTAATGAGAGAGGACATAGCCTATCTTAAGAACTCCTGCTTTATCACTTCTGTTTGTAGTTTTGGGACAGGAAAAGTGATTTTTCTGCTGTAATTCAAGGTGAATGCCATACTCTGGTTTGTCTCCCTGCTCATGTAGGTCTAAGACAAGAGATGGTTAAGGCAGTCTGAAGTATTTTTTCAGCTAGCTAGTCCATGAATTGTAGCACATGTGGCCTATTTTGGGAGGGCTTTGAGGCAGAGATGTTTACAGCAGCTTGCAGAAAGGACGGGACTTGCTGTTGTAAAATTCTCCTTAATGTGCCAGGATCTGGGTACCTCAATCCCACTGCTAATCATTTTGTAGGTTTTAGAAACCCTTTTATTTTCTCCCTGTGATGTCCACTGTTTCTGGACGTGGGGAGAGGCAAGACCTTCAATCCTAGTGGAAGCACAAAAACTCTGCTTTGCATTTTCAGATAAATGTCCATTTCCAGTCTGCACAGTTGACAGAGGTCAGCTATGACTGCATCTTACATCTTGCTAGCTCTTTTCAATTTATTTTTGTCACCCCATGAGTACTACCTTCTCTGTCCCACTATATTCTGGAAGAAATCTTTGAGGAAAGACAGCAAAGGACAAGATGATAACATTATACCATCTGAAATGGCTTTTTAAGGGTGGTATGAGACTCCAAATCGTGTCTTTGGCGCAGGAAAGGGAAATCTTTTATTGGAAGAAAGGTTGTGGACAACTCTAAGTGCTGGAGCTTCGGGCGATAGTTTATTTCCTATTTTTATTTTGCTGAAATTTAAAATAAGTTGTTCTATCTAAATTTCTTTATATAATTGGGCAATAAAGGTAGTATGCTGGGTAGCTGTGGATGGCTTCACTTTCTATGGTTCTTAATGAGAAAAGATCAGGATCAGGCAAAGCTTGTTGATTTGCCTTACAAGAAGGCCAGCGTACTGGCTTGTCTGCCAGCGCAGTACTTCATCTGTCTGCCCAGGCTTTCTCTCTGCACCCGACTTGAGTTGAGCAACATGTCTGTGCTGATGTCTGTCTGCAACACAAGGGCTTTCACTGGGCAGATGTTGCGCTCTTCAAGGTCTTAGCATCTTTATGCCATGAACGGGGGAAAAAAAAGCCAAAACAACAGAAAAGCTTATTTGGAGTGTGTGTCTGATGTCTGCTGACACATGGCTTCAGTTGCAAGCAGTGGGAAAGCATGCTTGACACAGGCTTAGCACCCTGGCCTTACTGCATCTTACAGGCACAAGTCCTCTTTATTTTAATTGTAACTTGCGATTGATTGCGCAAAGGAGTTAGTTTGACTTTCGTTGTTGGTTTGTTTTTTTTTTTAATTGCTCTTTGAAGGAACTCCAAGCTTTTGCTCAGGATAAACAATCAAACTGTTCTGGTGAGTGCTGCGCTTTAAGCCTTCGCACTTGAGTATGGTCATACTGAGGAAGTGAACAGCTCTGCTGATGCAGTCCCTGAGCTTGAGACACTCATAAGTAACAGGGCAGTTAGAAAGTCAGAAAATTAACCTTGTGCCATTAAGGCAACTGTAGGACCAATAAAATGAGCATTTGCAACTCAAAACATGGAATTTCAAAATGCCTGCTGTATCAAGCCAGGCATGACTTGGCAGTAATTGCTGTAGAATATCTAAATTAAGCAATGAGGTTTGTATTGTAGCAACTGTTAGGAAAGCCTTTGCAATGCACATTAATTCCTCCAGGACCCAAATGCACTTTTCCTTTCAAGGCGGAGTTGTGGGCATTCAGATCCTTGCAGATAAGTTACTGAGGCCCTAAATCAGCAAAATGCTTTTAAGCGTATCCTTAAGTACTCTGTTGTTGATGAAGGGAAGACATAAGCTCTTAATTATCTGTGCTGAACAGAGGCTCCTTGAGTATCTTTTACTACTTACACACTGGCTGTGCCCTGAAATGCAGAGCCCGAGAAGCTGCTGCCTTACCCTCTAGCTGCACTTGTCTTCTGTGAATACGCTCACTAACCTCTGAGTAAATGGTGCCTCACGTCTGACTCTTTGTGGGAATTTTGCCTATCCCAAGTGCTTACCAGTTGAGAAGAACAGGCTTAATTCAGCATTAAAGCACTTTTGATAACTGTCCATCTCATCCAAATCCTGCTGAGCGTGGGATTATGAAATAATCTGAAAGACAAATAGAGGATAAATCGGAGGAGAACTTTGTCCTTTATATGTTCGCATCTGTATCATAACCAGGCACGGGTAGATACTTCAGCCCTATCTGAGCAGCCAGCACTTTGGAGTTCTCTGCAGGAGGCAGATAAAGAAAAGAACCCCCGCACCCCACCTCCTCCCCAAAGCAGCAGGCAATCACAGCTGTGCTCAAGGAGAAGGTTTGTGTCAGCAGATCTTACACAGATAAACTCAGAAAGTTTTGTGTCAGCAGCCATAAAAGCTGGTCCATCAGCATTTCTGTTTTATCCCATACACAAAATGCATGTTACTGAACAATTATGCCAAAGGCAGGGAATATTTCTTGATAACTTGGAAATAGTGTCTTCCTATGAGAGCAATTCACGTCACGTGCCACAGAAATCTGCGTGGATTTAGATGCAAATCCTCATTGTGGATACTTACTGTAAGATTGCGTTGGGAGCCAAGTCATTTGGTGTTATATTTAAGCCAAGGTAGTCTTGGCTTGACCCATAGGCTGTGGAAATCAGTGATTTCCTCATAATTCTGACAAACTTCCGAGCATGCCCCCAAAAAGCATATTCATTATGAAGGAAGCTCAGTGGTGGTTAGATTTTTTGACACCGAAGTCTTCAGAGGATACGTAAAACGCCCGCCAAGTTCAGCGTGCCGTTGGGAGCTAGCTGTTATAAAAGGCAGGACAGAGCTGGGGTGAATTTTGAATACAAACTGATTTACTGCTTTAATACATGCTTATTGCTTATCTCAACCACCATTTAACTGTGTTTTGGCTGTCTCTGTTAAGGAAGATGTTTTCATTCCTTCTTTGCCAGAGGTCACAGTTCAGAATGAATATTTTATCAAATAACTTTGGCGGAGAAATGGAATTGGGTTTTAATTTCAATTTTTATTGAATTGAGCCCCGCTTTTCTCTCCTGTGAATAGGCAACAACTTGCTGCACAGTCCTCATCTCTTGCTTACTGGCAAGAACAAGTTCTTTGAGAAACAAACAAAAAACCCAAGCGAAAAGTCATGCTTGGAGTAGTTAAGGAAGCAGGAGGAGAGGAGCATAAAATCCCCAGACACACGTTGTGGCTTTATGTCTGTCCATGTACAGGAGTTTAACTGACTAATTGCTCCAAGTCTGATTATTTGAAACTAATGCAGACCTCTGTTAGGTGATGGTGATCCAAATCGTCATGGAAATCGCTGTGATGCTGAGATCCACCTAGCCTACCAATCTGCTGCTGGAGGTGACCACTGCCAGCCACTCAGCTGGCACAACAGATTTTCTAAGGCACCCTCCTCTTCTAAGCAGCCCTCGGTGGTATTTACGATAGATCTGGATTCCTGTGCGAAGCAGGGAAGGGAGTACAAGAACGAGGCTTGCTCAGAAGTGTGGTGTCAGGTGCCAACCTCCAGCTGGGGAAGAGGGGTGAGAGTGGTGTCACCATAACAACTTTAAAAAAAACCCCAACAAACGCTGCTAACAGGAATAACAGACTGTGCCAGCTGTTCTGCAGGAGGCATCCTACCACAGCTGAAGCTAGACTTAAAGGAAAACAGTGTCTACCTAAGAGTGAGCATCAATTTTAACAAAACAATTTTTAACAAAACCATTTTTTAACAAATTTTTTAACAATACCAAAGGATGCAAATTAGAAATGTTTTCATGGTGTTGCAGTTTCTCTTTCTTTTCCTTTCTTGTTTCCTTTCTCTTTTCCTTTCTTATTCCAACCTTCTCAACCTGAAAGCAGGAGACTCTCAGAAAAGAGAGGAAAATAAAATGAAATAATTATATATGCAGTATTGACTGTTTTTTTTTTCCATAGACCTTCTAGTAATAAGCTATTCAAAAAAATAAATGAACTTTTTTTTTTCCATAGAATGCCAGGGTGGGAGGGACCTCAAGGATCATCTAATCCAACCTTTTAAGGAAAACTATATAGAGAGTTAAATATATAAAAAGAGCTTTTTT
>WTSP01023847.1:53641-71693 GCA_025331215.1 Actenoides lindsayi
AACTATATAGAGAGTTAAATATATAAAAAGAGCTTTTTTATATATATATAGTTAATATGTATAGTAAACTGTCTATATATAGTTCAAATGAAATGGCCCACCACCCTGTCAAGGTGAGTCTTAAAACTGTCCAATGTAGCGGAATCCACCACTTCCCTTGGGAGATTATGACAATGTCTAATTGTTCTGATGGTGAAAAATTTTCTTCTGGAGTCCAATCGGAATCTCTCCACAAGTAACTTGTACCTTGTCTTTTTGACTCCTTGTAAAAAGGGAGGCTCTATCTGCTTGGTAGCCACCTTTTGTGTACTGGTACATGGTAATAAGTTTTCCCCTAAGCTTTCTCTTCTCAAGCCTGAAGAAACCCAGTTTTCTCAGCCTTTCTTCATATATCAGGTCTTCCAGTCTTCTGATCATCCTCATGGCCCTTCTCTGGACCCTCTCCAACCTGCACACATCTTTTTTTGTATAGTGGGGACCAAAACTGAACACAATACTCAAGGTGTGGTCTGATTAGAGCGCACCAGAGTGGGATAATGACTTCTTTATCTCTGCTGATGATGCTCTTGTTAATGCAACCCAGCATCCTGTTGGCTTTCTTTGCCCCTGCAACACACTGTTCACTCAGGTTGAGCTTGTTGTCCACCAGGACCCCCAGGTCCCTTTCCACAGGGCTGCTCTCCAGCCAGGTGGATCCCAGTCTGAGCTGCACTCCTGGGTTATGTATTCTCAGGTGCAAGACTCTACACTTGTCTCTGCTGAACTTCATAAGTTTCTGCTAGCCCACTCTTCCTTCCACCCTTTCCAGGTGTTCCTGGAGGGTGTCTCTACCTTCTGGAGTGTCAGCTTCCCCACTCATTTTGGTGTCATCTGCAAACTTCATCAGGGTGCTTTTGATCCCAACATCCAAATCACTTATGAAGATGTTAAACAGTGTTGGGCCCGATATTGATGCCTGAGGGACCCCACTTGTGACTGGTTGCCAGTTTGAGAAAGAAATTATCCATGCCAGAAACAATCTGGCATACTTTAAAGCCCAGTGACTATTCTCTAGCTTAATGTATTTTTACCTTTTTTTTTTTATATATAGGTTTTATTTCTTTCCAACAAGCATAAATTATTGGGTTTTTTCCCTTCATGTTTCTGAGATTCTTTCATTTCAACGGCAAGTGCAAACACTTTTTTACAGGGCAGCGTTGATGTCTTCACATGGTTTTTGGAGGGAGGTATATGGATGTTATAGCTTGTCTAACCAGAGAAGCCAAGCCTTTGTGCTTGCAGCTCATTCCAGGACATCTTTTGCCAACATCTTGGGGGTGGTAGAGGAGGGCACTATACGTCTGTGGCAATTTTTGGGGGGAAGGGAATGATGTTGTTTTTTCTGAGGTTAATAACAGATTTTGTTGTGTTGTTTTTATCAATTTTTAGCCTTATATGCAGGCACAATTCTGTTCATCTCACAAAGTGAAAACAAATGCCCTGAGGACTAACTGCAGATGTTTCTGTATAAGCTAAAGCATAATTCTTTGTGATATCATGCCATCTTGAATACTTCCCCACCACCTAGGGACTGAGTTGGTGGTCATGTCCAGTGTTCATCTGTTTTCTCAAAACCTTCACTACAGTAGCACCTTAATACCTCTGATGTGCAGGATACCATACGTACCTTCTCTCATGTAGGTTCAGAGTCCTGCTCTGCCCAAGTATGTTTGTAGCTAGCACAGGGTTTTCATTACCTTCCTCATTTGTCTGCATACCTTCCTGCAAGTTGTCTAGAAGCTAAGACGTCCCCTCCGTTTGTTAATGGTATCCACAAAGTGGGTGAAACTGGAGGAGAGAAGATCCTGACAGTCTGTAATCCTGTTGTCTTTCAACAATTCAAATAATTGTAGTGACTCATGAAAAGATAACAAGCACCAGCTGTTTCTCTTTGACTTTGAGAATCAGATGGAAAACCCCCTCCAGTTGCCTAGGAGGGAGGAAAGAAGGGGGATCAGTTGATTCACTTGAAAAACAGTCACAGTTTCCTCTCTGTCCAGCTGACCTTAGTGTCTTCAGAAACATGTTTTCTTGACACAGAGCTTAAAATGATTTTTTTTTCAGCTTTAGCCCTTTACACTATTACAACTAATCACAGTGGAAATATTTCTCTTCCTTTCATTATTTTTTATGTGAATATTTATATAGTTATCTAGCTGTTTTGTTTAATTCTTCTCCCTTTAGGCCAAATAAATTTAGTTCTTGTCATCTTACTTTCAAAGTTGTATTTTTAAATAATAAAGTAGTGTTAAATGTAGTTGAAAGCAGTCAATGTAATATGTCTGAGATTTCACAATAATGTAGGCTTTTTGAGACAATATTGTGTCCATTTTACTAAGACCAGTAATCCAAGATTATGAATTAGTCCCTTGTCAGAAGTTTTTGAACATTTGAAATAATAACTGGCTTTTACAAATAATTCACTGTGTGTTACTGGCATATACAAGCCTATTGTCAGACTGTGTAAATTCTCCATCCTGTTTTAAGACTAATTACAGTGAGAGCTCAAATGTTTAATTTTTAAACACTGAATTAATTCTCCTATCTGTTTGTTAGAACACTGTGAAATAGCTTGGAAATTCTTGTGACATCTAACATGGGACTTCATGGTGCCTCATGGAAGATGTTGCATATTTCCTCACATCCTGCTCTGGCAATATTAATGCTATTCACTCTTTAGCAGGTAGGACTGGGAAGAAGTCCAGGTTTATCTGTCTTTTCCTGGAGGAACTGGAAGATCTAGGAGATCATGGGATTTGGAGATTCTTAGCTTCTAAAGCATTTGTTTAAATTGTTAGTAACTAAAAAGTTTAATATACTGAATATATTTGCAAAGCCTCTTACTCTACAATTTGTATTAAAAAATGGCATCCTGCAGTAATCTTTTTAGTGGGAACCCTCTCTTGGAAAAGTAATGTGCATGTCAGCAAACATGTAATGAATAGAATTTGACAGAAATCAGCTCTTAGCTCAATAATACATCACAGCCTATTTGATTTGTTCACTACCATTTTTTACACTCAATATTGCTGAGTCATTACCTGGTAGTACATATAGATCTTCTGTTTAGCTCAGATTTGTGGATACTCTGTTGAAATGAAAAGTGGAAATGATGAGGGCTGGAGGTTTATCACTGCTTCCTCTATAAGATCTCGACTACCACAGGTTAAAACTTCCGAGTGCACTTCAAGGCAGACTTGCTGAGATGACTGCACCAAGACTGAAAAATATTCTGAAGATGGATCTTTTTAATGGTTTGACCAATAATTTGAGGTTTGTGAACACATACCTTTGGCTTTGAGCACTGGATATTTTAAAGCAAGCTTATAATGAGTGATGGAAATTTACCTTTTCCAGGTGACAACCTAGACACATTGCCAATATACCTAGTTTAAATTTACTAAGCAAGTAAGCAATAAAATAAAGTCTACAGGGGTATATAAAATGGCGGTTGCTTGAATTTACTGCCAATAGATACATGATAAGTATGATTAAGAGGCACTTTATGCTGACTTTCTAATAACTCTCTGCTAAAATATGTATTTCAGGCAGTTCTGTCAGCTTTATTGTGACTTTTTAATTTTGGTCTAAAGATTTTTATCAGATGCGATTGTTCCCTTTGGGGATTATAAGATGCATAAATTTCTCCAAGATGAGAGAGTTTCTGTGATTCATTTTTTTTGGGCTCTGTTGGTTAAGATGAAACTCCTTACCAGTGTCTGTAGTGTTGTTTTTTACTCTGAATTCTTTTCTTAAATCTTCAGTTTGATTTAATATTACTTATAGCATAGAAAAAATGTTTCCTTTCTGTATGAGTGCAGGAGGTCTGTATATTGGTTTGAATAAAGGAAGCCTTATTCTTTTCATTGTTGGAAAGAAATTGGGTTTGAATTCCTATAATTTTGTTTATATTATAAATGAGTGATTCAGAATCTGATTGTGCTGAAAAAGCTGGGAACTGAAGAGCTCTGTGAAAACCTACTACCCTAAAACTGAATGTATATTGTTTTATCTTCATTTTCAAGATTAAAGCAATTTAAGATGTAGGTCTTTAAAATAGATTTCTGAATTATGTGCATCTTGGCCTTCACGTAACTGTGGCTTGCTTGTCCAGTATAGGCAACTGCTGCCCTAGGCCTGTCCGGCTTCTTGCTTCTGATCCAAAAGGGCATTGGTACCTCATGACTCCAGTGTCACACTGGCCAACCCTGCGTAGATGTAACTATACACAGAAGACGGCCTCTAATGTCTAGAAAGATGACAGAATAGAAAAACAGAACACTAGATTTTGCCATTTCTTGGAAACAGGTGGATCAAAGGTGATACAGGTTTTAGTTTAATTTCTTCTAAAATGCTTTGGCTTTTCAATAACAGCCCCCAGAAGTAACAAAAATCTCTGGGCTCTGTTCAGATCCTCAAGTGCAGGTGTCCTTTCATTTACTAGATATCCTGTCTGGCCTCCAGCTGCTGCTCCAGAGGTCTGTGAGTTTCTGTTAAATCCTGTGTCCTATCTACCAACCTTGTCTGGGTGTTCTGGTTACAATGGTGTCTGTGTGGGTCAAGCTGAGTCAATTTGCAGGGTCTTTTAGACTATTGTTTGCCTTTGCTTTACACATCAGTCACACCCCCAGATCTCCGTTAGACATGATTAGGTATCCAGTGCTGGCCAAGATGACTTCACGCCATCCTCTCGGTTCCCAGCTACTTCTCCAAAAGGACACTGGTCTCACAAAAGCCTTGTGTCATATCTCCCAGCCCTGCCTGGACACGTCAGTTACTCCAAAGTGTTTCAGAGGCATTAGACACTGTTTCATCAGGAAGTTGTTGTGAAAGCAGAGAGCCCTGCTCTATCTGTTACCAAATAGCCACTGCTGTCCTTATTGTCATTTTGCAGAAGAGATTCATAGGGACAAACAGGTAGCAGCCCATTCCCTTCAGGAAGCTATCGAGTAAGGGACAGAATTCATACTGCCTGAGAGGCCAAACTCTCAACTAGTCTACAGAGGGAGCCTGTAGATCACTAGCTTAGTGATATAAACACCTTGAAAGGGTTTTGTGCCGAGGAAGTGTCTGAGATAAGTGAGATGATGGTGCCTGCTTCTTCCTCGTGACTGAAAAGGAAACCTAGGTGACTGATTTGAACTGCAGCCTCAGAGTGTATGTCTACATGGTATGCTAAAGAAACCACAATCAGACTGCAAGTGTGCACCAAGGCACAGACAAGTGTACTGCCCAGGTAGCCCAGGAACTCAAGCGTCCAGGTTGCTTTGCCTGATGGTGTGTCAGGCACCATGCTGCAGCAAGCACCTGGGGCCTGTCTGTGAGACAGCAGTGTGGGAAGGAGGTGGAATGGGCCATGCTCATGGCCACTTGTGAGAGGACTGTTATCAGGTATCATAGGTATGGCTTTAAGACACTGCCCTCAAGGACCTGAAGATAGCTATGCAGGTGTACACCAGTCCAAATCCATGCGTGAGGAATCCACCGTATTGGTAGGGCTGCAGCTCACTGAACCATCCTGACTTTGTTTCAGAAACAACAGTTAATGAGCTTGATGACTCTGTGAAGCCATTTTACGTGAAATTCAATGTGGATTAATTGCTTAAATATTTACTCAGTTTTTCAGGTGGGGGTAATGGCACATGCCACGTTCCACATTGCTGCTGCTACACTACAGTAGTACTTATGCTCATTAGCCTTAAGGTTAATTGGAGCTTTTCTAGAAGGGTTGCACTAAGCCTGCAATATAGACGTAATTCCTTTACAGGGAACTGCTTGTGCTGGTTGAGAAATCCCCAGGGGCAACTGAAGACACCCATTTTCTCCCTAGGTGACAGCAGAAGTTCCCTGGGGAAAGTCTCGTGGTTGTTGTCCCTGGGCTGTCTACCCTAGTGCACAAGATTGTTGCCTATGAGTCCATGACGAACTTCATGGTTGTATGATAGTCTAGAAGCTGACTACTTTTCTTGTTCTCTTTGTCATCTCCTCATCCTATTATAGATATATATACACACACATAGACACAGACATATATATATATATATGCACGCACATACTGTAATGGGGAACGTGGGAGGCTGTTCTCAGAGTTGTATTTTGGAAAGCTAAAACTAGGCTTTTGGTGTTAAAAATGGTGTATGGTGCCTGGAGTGGTTGTACAGCTTTGCCTCCTCTCCCTGTTTGCTCGGTAACCATGGCTACTGCACTTCCCTTAGTGGAAGCAGATTTCTCAGAGATTCTTTCTTGTAGAATTACTGAGGTAATTACTTTACAAATACCAGCAGAAAGCTTCTGCAATGGAAATCAAGTCTCTTCTACCGGCTTCAGCCCTTTTCCTGGTATAACTGCTCAACCCATGAACAAAACCTGCCCCTGGTTTGCTCCATGGTCAGCATGAAGCAAACCTGTCACATACCTGTCACCTCTTTACTGGGTTTGGTTGACGAGAGCTCCTGACACCATCTGCTGCTAATCTAAAAAAAAAAAAACAGTGGTCCATCCTGCCTTCTGCTGACTGTGTCGATGCTCAGCAGGACATCTTAAAAGATTGATTATCCTGAATTGTTTTC
This sequence comes from Actenoides lindsayi, assembly GCA_025331215.1. Classification (NCBI taxonomy): domain Eukaryota; kingdom Metazoa; phylum Chordata; class Aves; order Coraciiformes; family Alcedinidae; genus Actenoides; species Actenoides lindsayi. The sequence goes on from WTSP01023847.1 coordinate 60,250, forward strand.
ACCAGCTTACTGGAGGTGCAAGTGCTAAATAAGTACATACCTTTTCATAAAAAGCATGCAAGGATTTCAAGCCTCCTGCAGAAGAGATGAGCTAGCAAGGGGAGAATAAATCATCACAGGCACTGTGGTACTGATGATTTGTATTCTTGTAGCACCTATTCCTTAGTTCTGAACAGCCACAAAATAAAAGGCATTCCCCTGCCCCAAGTGATGGATAATCTTGGCATAATAGAAGGAAAATAGCAGGTGGATGTAGATGCATGGGGGAAAAAAGTCAGCCCGGGTATACATGATGCCAGTCTTAGCTTAGCAACTGTCTAACTTCAGTTGAATTTTTGAGGCTTTATGACTTTGGATCATTTCAATGGAGAGATACAACATAAACATGACTGTCATTGTGCTGTCATAAAAGAAAAGGAAGAACATTTTTTAACATTTCTAGTAAGGAAGGAAAGAGGGGGTTTTGGTGGGTGGGGTTTTTTGTTTGTTTGTTGTTGAGGGGTTTTTTTTGTGATATTTGCAATGTGTTTTTTGTGTGAATAACTCACTGTAGTTGCCACAACCCATACACTGCCATGAAAGTAAAAACTAGGCAATGATGCTTTTTGGTTTTTTGTTTACTTTTTATGTCTTACAGAACATAGCTGTCAAAAATGTTCTGGCTAGGTCAGAAGGATCCTGCTTGAGACCGATGCCTTTGTGTAGGTGTCTACTGCCCTGCTACTGCTCTATACTCCTGTTTCAGTGCAAGCAGGGAGCATCATCTAAGTAGTCATCATATATCTACTCCAGGGAGGCAAATCATTTTTAGGCTTCCTGAGATGTATTGCTTAGGTTGTCATTGACTACAGTAGACCTTGTTGGTTAGATTTCCCACTGACTTGTGGAACTTGGAGACACAGCACAGAAGTAAACACTTAACATCTAAATTTCCAGCCAGAGTCTCATCCTGTACTGTCTCTTAAATTGTCCATGCAAACATGTCTGCTGACTGAGATGTCCTCAGGTGTCCTGCTTGGCCAGTAGATGCTGCTTTTAGGGTGTAACTCTACCAGAAGCCCTGTCTCATATCTTGCTATACTGGGCATCTTTAATTCCCCTGGACATCTCAGATGTCACCAGACGCTTCGGCTTGGGCAACTGAAACACATATACCCCCTCATCCTACACTGAAGAATTCTGCTCAGAACCTGTGAACATGGTGTACATCTTCATTCAGGTGACCTCAAGCACCGGTGTAAGAGCAGCAGCTGAAGGAATGGCTTCATAACTAGCTCTTGCCTAATGTTGGTGGAATGCTTAGCCTAGATATATGCAAAATTGTTACACTACGGACAGGGAATTTGACATGGGAGCGGAAGAAAACTGATTTTCACTAGCTGGGCCAAGTAGGCAGAAATCCTACACAGCATCTTCTCAGTTAAACTCTTTAGGTTACCATGGCATTTGCCACAATACCTTGTCAATGCTGTATTCTTGTTTTGAATGCCTTGTCAGGCATGTCACATCAACCGAACACTATCTTTGCACTTTGTACCTGGTGACTCAGCTTGGCAGGGAATAGCTGCAGCAGGACCTACCCATCAGGGGACAGTGGTGTGGGCATTTCTGTAGCCTGTACTAGTGTCAGCCTGGGTGCAAACTTTCTACCTTGGCAGCAAGAAAACCCATCTGCAGCTGGAGAAGCAGCGGTCAGCTCTGCTGCCAGACTCCGTGGTCTATGCCCTCACGGCAGGGCTCTGGTGCTTATGTGTGCTTCATGTGTTGTAGAGGAATAGATTTGCACAGGCTGGGTGACGGCATGTCATAGACCTTTGATGATGCCTGACAGGAACCTGAGGTAAATCCTGGGGCCAAGAAACCAAGCGATCCATCCCCAAGTCCCACACATCCTGCTTGCAGCCCACCAAATTGAAGATACACCACTTTCCCAGCGTTACTCATCTCAGCCATGCTCTCCGTGTTCAATGTTCACATCACCGGGTTGCATTTTGTCTTAATTTAGAGCTAGTTTTGGAGGTGAACAGTGCGGCTCTACTGCCATACGCTATATGACTTTCACAGCAGTGCTTACATAAGCTGAGATCCCGGGTGAGTTACTCAGTCAGGGAAGGTAGGGCTTTCTACAGGGGCATGGAACAAGTCTTTGACCGGAGCCAGTGAATGTTTAATAAAAGCAATAAGAGGTTGATTTACAAGGAGAACAGGAGTGATGCTGTTGTTATGAAAAGCAGGCATAAGGAAGGATGTAACTTTTTGTTCACAGCTGAAGCTGTATGATTTTCCCCAAATTGTTTTATCACTTGGCTTTGCTAGCTGTCTCCATTCCTGGAGGAAGTAAATATTTTCAGTAGAAGAACTCTTGGTTATTTCAGTGTATACCTCCTTTGCAACTGAATGGGAAGGGTTAGAGGATGAAGAAGCAGCATTACATCAGTGTGTGAAACTGTGTTATATGCAGAGAAACCCACAGAGGACCAGAATTTTCTGTCTTGTCTTGTTGCCGTGCAGAGAAGCTGCGATTGTTTTAACATCTGAGTGTATTTGAGTGAAAGTTGGAATGCTTTTGGACAAAGATCACAAGGATTGATTTTAAATTTATTTTTTTTTTTTTTTAAAGAAGATTAGCTACTAAGAGCTGTATGGAATTGTATACCTTATATAGTATGCGAAAATGCAAATATTGTGTTTCCTTGTGGGACATTACATTTAGCCTTTCTGATCTTATGCTATCGCAGCAAGTTAGTGCAACAAAGTTTGAATTTTATAGGTGTACAGTTAAAGTTGTTCTACAGAGATTTTTTTTTCCTTAATACACCTATTTTATAGTGCAAACAACTAAAGAGATACCTTCCTTCCAGTATACTTCAAAAAAGGTTCTTTTCTTTCTCTCTTTTTTTTTTTTTGATCATTTGTTATCAGATTTGCTAAAATTTAACTTGGCATAGTCTTCTCAGGAAAACTCAATTTTAAACACTTAAACTATGAAGGGTTGAAACAGTACTAGTACTTAGGAAAAAAAAGTAATTATGGAAACATGCCAAATCTATTTTTTCAATCAGAAATATTAAAGAACAAAGTATGTGAAGTACGTATTTTTTTCTTCCTGAGAATCAAAGTGTCCGTTTGTTTACAGGAAGGATAAAGGGTTTTGTAACTTCCCTGAAAGTATGCAAACACATTGCATGAGGAAGGCATTAAGACTCGTGAAGCAAGGGAGGTGCTCATAGATAATGTCATACGAAGCAATTCCTGCAGTGATAACTTGGAGCAGTAGCTCCAAGATGTAGTGGTTTGGGTGGGAAGGAGTTATCTTAATTCCTATCAGCCCAGATGGTGGTGTGTTTTGGATTTGTGGCTAAAGCAGTGTTGGCAACACACCGATAGACCATTGAAGAGCAGTGCTTGCACAGCATCAAGGACGTCTCTTTTTCCCAGTCTGCCTCCCAGCAAGTAAGGTGGGGGTGCAAAAGCAGCTGGGAGGGGACACAGCTGAGACAGCTGAGACAAATTGGCCAAAGGGATGTTCCACACCATACAGCATCATGCTCAGCATTAAAACTGAGGTAGAGAAAGATGAAGGGAGAGGGGGTGGGCTTTCTAGTGGCCAATTTTGTTCTTCCTATTTTCTCTCTCTATCCCACTAGAGTAGGGGACCGAGCATGCAGCTATGTGGGTGCTTGGCTGCTGACCAGGGTCAACCCACCACAGTCTTTTTGGCACCCAATATGGGGCTCGAGCAGTTCAAGATAGTGACAGATTTGATCAGCATGTGCTAGACTGAGTTTACAGCTGTTACAGCTATTTAGCTGTTACTTGGCAGGCTGGTACTTGCTCTTGCTGGTCCTTCTAATGGCATATTTGCTCCCTTACCTCCTCTATTACTTGCTTCCTTTCTTGCTGTTCATTGAATTCCAGGGCTTGTTAATGGCTCCTTTCAGCTTTTGTTGTTTTCCGTGTTGTTTATCACTTTATTTTGCCTTGCCTGGGAAGCCCATGATAAAAGCACTGGCCTTGAGCCTAGCCTGGTATTTGGCCCTTGCATCACTGCCCTCCCAATCTCTGGAGAACCATTTTGTGGAGAAAGCAGCAGTTACACCTTCCTGCTGTCCTTTGGGATCTGCTCTGTGGGGAGAACTAAGAATGGCAACTCTCCCTTCTTCTTCCCTGGTATAGATGTTTCCAGACTTACTGCAATGACCACTCAGTTTCTTGAACATCCCTCTGCAATCAGAGCTCTCATATGGATGTGGGCTCTGAACCTGATTTTATCTTCTTGTAAGCATAGCCAGCTGGTAGAGGAAGAGACATGGGAGTCTATCCCAAGGCAGATGATTCTTGGGTGGCAAGGTGCATGGGAGAATTTAGGCAGTGCACTGGTTAGGCTGGGATGAAGTTCACTTTCCTCACTGGGGTTTTGGTCAGTGGATTAATCACTGTTAGTAACACACCCAAAACCTACAGCACCAGGTGTTCCCAGGCAGTCTCCCATCTGAGCACCACTCCAGGTCTGCCTTTTCCAAAGGGTTGATCCAAAATCAATAGAAATTCAGGACTGTCTTTCAGCTGATTTCAATATGCTTCAGGCCTTATGGTAGAGCCCTAATTAGTGATTTTTCTCATCAGCTTCTTCTACCATCTCATAATTATAAAAGATTTAACCTAAAGTATTTTCATTTGTATTGGGACGCTGGTAGAGACACTGATACTTCATTATCAGCCATGCAATTTTACTTCTTACTGGGGTAACTGGTACTCAGCTAGGTTGATAATGCTGGAAATGGTCTTCATGCTTTATTTTCCAGTTTGTATTGTTCTTTTGCAGACATGTTAACTGGTAGGTAATAATGTCATGGTTCATTTACAACAATTTATGCTTGGATGAAGTCCTGATGCTGTACTGATATAAACAAAAACCCCGTGGGCAGTCGTGTTATGAATTTACTAGCCATCTCAGATGGATATACTAACTCTGTAGGCTCAGAAGAGTAATTGGTAATCAGCAGGTATTTTGCATCCTCAGATAATTCACTACCTTATGCCTTGTGCAGGACTCGTTTCTGCCTTTGTTTAATGGATGTTTCCTTTGTTTAAACACTGGGTTTTGGAAAACTAGACTACCGTCCATTTGGTGGTTATTCGTTTCATTCACTTTTGAGTATGCTAATTTAGCTATCTCATATTCCTAAAATCCCCCAATGGTTAATGGAGCAAAGGACTCTTCCAGGGCCCTATTCACCTTACATTACATTAGCAGGCAGTGTAAACCCATGGCAGACCTGAAGAGCAAAGCAGACACTATTGAGGACCCAACGCCCACACTATAAAAATGTTAAGGTTTGGGGGTTTTTTTCTTCCAAATAGTCCTAATCCAGTCTCACAGACTGAATGCCCACTGCATCTGGATTGTATTGGGTACACTCCTAGACTCCATCTTTTGGTTTACTTGATCTAAAAAAAAATAGAAGTTCATGTTCTCCTGAGACTGCATGAATGAATAATGTGAACCAAAGCCCAGTCAGTGGAAGGATTGGGAAATTAACTTTAAAAGCTGTCTTCTGATCCAGACTAAAACTCTCATATAGATGCAGCCTCAAAGCACTGAGGTCAGCTGACAGTTCTTAATCTCCTGCTGTGGCAGTCCCCCTCTTTCTTCATTCCCCATAGAGCAAGTCTGTGGAGACACACCAGCTACTTCATTGCAGCAAAGTTGGGTGCTGAGAGTCCCACTGTGACTTCTGTGTGACACCACTGCAGTGCAGAGCTGCCCTCTTGGCTAGACCAAGCTTTGCAAGAGTCCTTTAAACCAGCTGAGCTTGTCAGTCATTCATCAAATGGACAAGCAGAGCAAGCTCAGCCTGATTTACAACCAAAATGTGTCTAGGTACTGAAGATGGATCTCTTCTGGGGTAACTTTAGGTACTTTCAGTGTAGATGTCTACATGTAGGTAAGTCAGTTGCTCTCCCTTTATAAAGAAGACAAAGAAAGAGGCATTTCATCAAGCCTGGTTTAAATGTCTGTGTTAGGATTAAATGATTCATGACCTAATGGTTCAATTTTTTTCTTCACTGACTGTAAAGGGACACTGAGAAACCATATAGAGACACTCATGCTGTAGATTCCAAACGTGCATGAGAAGCCCACTTCTTTCTGTATCTGAGCTGGACTTCACAGATGTACTTGAGGATGCCTCCTAAGGGTTAGCAGGGTTTTTTTTTGTCAAACTGAACCATTTGTCTCTTTTTTTTGTCATTTCATAGCCGGTGTGCTAATGATGAGTTATTTCATAAGTTTTCTTCAGTTCCTGATGTTTTCTGGCTGGGCCTAAATATCTCATAAACATATCAACCATCACTAGTTTTCACCCAATGATCTGCTCTCCAATCCCATTCAATCTCAGGACTGCATACAGAGCTACTGATACTGGAACAGGTTAAATTTTTATCTTGGTAGATGGTTGACAGCGTTGATAGCCTTCAGTGTATTAACATAATGAATTATCAAGCCCCTTAAAGGAATAATGAAACGCTGCTTACACCGACTTTCTGCCAAAACCATTCCTTTGTAATGGAAATGAAAGAACACACCAAAGCGGTTAGATACACCTCCCACTGCTGTGTCTGCTCAAACCGATGGTGCTGAAAAGGGCTGTTCCTATTCTATCTTTTTAGCCCTAACATGATGGCTGCTTTATTTTTCATTCTGGCATGCCCTCAGACCTGTCCAGAATTTCCCTCTTTAAGGACAGCTATGAGTGGTGTTAGAGGGTGACTAATTTCATTCAAATGTAATGGAAACATTAATTAGTTTTCATCTGGAGCAGAACAGGGAGATGATCATTGCATTTCTAGAAACTGGAAACACCTGCATGAGGGTGAACTGTTTGTGTCAGAGTTTCACCCAGCTCCTTTAAAATACATCCAGAACACTCAATATTGTTACTCATGCATGGCTGGCAGTCATTATTTTGTTTTCATCCCGATTGCTTTGAAGTATTCATTTAATGTGCACAAACACGAATCATGGGGGTTGTTCTCCCATGTTCCTTGCAATGTTGACATTATCTCCTGATCTTAACTTGTAGCGTCCCACTACAAAGAAACACCACCACAAAGCACCGCAGGCCAGGAAATGCCATCGCTTTAATGTTCTTAAGAAAAACAATTGGGTTTTGTTCTTTTTAACATCGATTTCAAGAACAAAAATTGCCTCTGGTTTGTTTACCAAACTGTGGTGGATGAGTGTGGGGATTTTTTTTAGACTATGGTAATGATCAATACCCAGCTCCAAGCCTGGTGTCACTGGCGGAACTTAGAGCATTTTGATCAGTTTACACAACACCAGGCCTGCTGGCAACAGACAGGGCACCCCTGTCTCAAAAGGGGGAAAGGTTCTTTATACAGGAGTTAACAGGGCTCCTTGAAAAAGCTTTAAACTAGATTTGGAAGAGGGAAGGGAATAAAACCAGGTGCACTAAAGATAAGCCTGGGGGCAGCACATCAGTGCTTGAGGGACAGTGTGCTAGTGAGGTCCTGCCATCTTGGTGGAGGCAGAAGATGGAGATCCATGTGGCAGCAAAGACACAAGGGTTACTGATGTGTTAGAAACCATGGAAGCATGTGGGAATGGTCACACAGGAATTAGGGCTTCTCCCCTCCAAAAGGCGACAGGACCAATAGCCCAGCTGAAGTGCATCTACACCAGCACACACAGCATGGGCAACAAACAGGAGGAGCTCGAAAGCCATTGCACAGCAGGAAAGCTATGATATAGTTGCAATAGTGGGAGGACTCACTAACTGGAGTGGTACAATGGATGGCTATAAACCCTGCAGAAGGGATAGGCAAGGAAGAAGAGGTGGTGGATTAGTGATGGGATAGCCCTGTGTGTTAGGGAGTATTTTGATTGTCTAGAGCTTAATGATAGTGGCGATAGGGTTGAATGTTTACGGGTAGGAATTGGAGGGAAGGCCAACAACACTGATGTCATGGTGGGAGTCTGTTACAGACCACCCAAGCAGGATCAAGAGGCAGACAAAATATTCTATAAGTAGCTGGGAGAAATCTTACAATTGCTAGCCCTTGTTCTCGTGAGGGACTTCAATTTATCAGATGTCTGTTGGAGATATGATACAGCAGAAAGGAAACAGCCCAGGAGGTTCCTGTAGTGTGTGGAAGACAAATTCCTGACACAGTTGGTGTGTGAGCCAACTAGGAAAGGCTCCCTGCTAGACCTGTTGTTCATGAATAAAGATGGACTTGTGGGAGATGTGATGGTTGGAGGCTGTCTTGGGCATAGCAATCACAAAATGATAGTTTTCAATTCTTGGAGAAGTAAGGAGGGGGGTTTGGAGGAATTGCTACCTTAGGCTTCTGTAGGGCAGACTTTGACCTGTTCAGGAGACTGGGTGAAGGACTCCCTTGGGAAGCAGTCCTGAAGGGCAGAGGAATCCAGGAAAGCTGGACATTCATCAAGAAGGAAGTCTTAAAGGAACAGGAGCAGGTCATCATGGTGTGCCAAAAGACGAGCCAGCAGGGAAGACCAGTCTGGCTGAACAGAGAGCTTTGGCAGGAACTCAGGAAAAACAGGAGAGTTTATGATCTTTGGAACAAGAGTCAGGCAACTCAGGAGGACTGTGAGGATGTAGTGAGGCTATGCAGGGAGAAAACTGGAAGGGCCAAAGCCCAACTAGAACTTAATCTGGCTGTCACCATAAAAAACAATAAAAACTGTTTCTTTAAATACATTAGCAACAAAAGGAGGACTAAGAAGAATCTCCATCCTTTATTGTATGCAAGGAGGGACATAGTGACCAAGGATGAGGAAAAGGCTGAAGTCCTGAATGCCTTCTTTGCCTCAGTCTTTAATCATAAGTCCAGCTATCCTCGTGGTACCTGAGATGGAAGACAGGGAGAGGGAGTAGAAAGAAGCCCTCATAAACCAAGGGGAAATGGTCACTGACCTGCTACACCACTTGGACACACACAGAGGTCTATGGAGCTGGATGAGACCCACACGGGGGTACTGAGGGAGCTGGTGGAAGTGCTGACCAAGTCACTTCCCATCATTTATGATCAGTCCTGGCTAACTGGGGAGGACCCAGCTGACTGGAGGTTAGCAAATGTGATGCCCATCTACAAGATGGGCCAGAAGGAGGATCCAGACAACTACAGGCCTGTCAGTCCAACCTCAGTGCCAAGGAAGGTTATGGAGCAGATCATCTTGAGTGCTTAGGAACATGATTTGGTGGTGGACTTGGCAGTGCTGGGTTAACAGTTGGATTCAATGATCTTAAAGGTCTTTTCCAACCTAAATGGTTCTATCGTGAAGCAAGTATATTGTTTAGTTGCTCTTATCGTCTTGGTGCAGATACTTCTGTCCTCTGAATAAGCCACGTTTACCCAGAAAGGAAGCTGCTCCTTGCTTGCCATCCTTGGCCTGAATCAGTCCTTTGCTTTCTTGGCTGTCCTGAGTTCTTCCTGCTGAGTCTGGATTTGGCTGTGCTCTTTTGCCTGTGTCCTGGTTTGTGTTTTGCTTTGCAATAACCTTTGACAGTGAAATTTAACAGCTTTATCCACTGTTATTTCTGATTTTATCTGTAATTATGGTGACAAGGTGGGACTTTTTTAGTTTTGTTTTTAGTGTTGTGTTAACAATGCCATTGATTAACATGTTTAATTTGCACTCCTTTGTTCATTTCCAAATCCTGGAATTTCCTGGGTCACCTAGGTTGGGGTTTTTGGTCAGATTGACTCCTCCCAAAGCTGTCTGCAAGCAGACTCCAGGATATGATATACAGAAGGAGGACAAAGCACTCATTGTGTTTTAGCACACTGTCACCAAAATTTTGCTGGCCCACTTAACCACATGCAAAAGGACAGTGATGTGCTTAGTCACTCATCTCTTTATTCAAGACAGAAGCGAGCCCATTTGGATGCCACCGATTCATTTAGCCTGGTTAAACACTGTTGTGAAAAAATAGCAATGTTTCTCCCAAGCACATCAAAGGCTGCCTACAGGTTTGGTGGTGGACTTGGACTTGGACACCTCCAGCTGCCAGGTGGCTTCACGCTGTAACATGCCATGTTCCAAACTGAAATGGGCTAATTCTGGAATACTGCACATGCTCATTATGTTCAGATAATTTTGGTTGCTGCATCAGATTCCTGAAATGAACATTTATTACCATTATTTGTTAACACATGTCTCAGATTCTCCATATCAGGAAAAGATCTTCCCTATATCTTGTTAGCTCTCCAGTGTGACTAGAAGCAGAATTTCATCTCTTTAAATTTACCATCTTGCATGCTCTATTGAGATGCTTAATACTGTGGAGATATAGAGGGAGAGGCTTTTACAGGCTCTACTAACGTGTTTTCTTCAGAGCAGAACAACAAAATAGCATTATGATGAGGCTGTCCCATGGTGATCTAAGGAAGCCTGTGATAGAGAATATTACAGAGACGAGTAAGATAAAAAAATCACCCCTTTCATTCTAGAATCAGTGTGCACCACCTGTTTAGGGTTCTCTCTGAAGCTCACATTACGTGAAGTATAACATGCTTCAGTCCCATCTCAGATTAGGTTCATAGCACTAACTATGGGCCATTTCTTGCTCCTCATCATTCCAAAGTAGTTTAATTCTTTGAGAGTGCAGTCTTCTCCCTCCAGCCTGCCCACCTTGAAGTCACCCAGAGGTTGGTAGGCATGGGGAAGGGTCACTCTGAGGTGCCAGCAAAGAGTAACAGGGAGGCCTGATGCAGTAGACAACTCTGCCCCAGTGCAGCTGGGGAGCTGGAACTGTGTTTTAATGCTGTGCTGAATAGTTTAACTAAGTGAAACAGCCCAAATGGTTGCAAAAATCACTGGGCCTGTGAAAAGTAAATGAAAAGCAGTATTTTTGGTGGGTTCTGTTTTTGTTGCTTGCTTTTATATCTCAGTCTATGCCTGTTTGCCTTAATGACAGGCTAAAAGTCCTGTGGAGCATCTATAACCTAATAGAAAATGGCTTCCCTCATGAACTTCTTGCCCAGTTCCTGTATGTATGTAGCTTTTCTACAGATGACATACAAAGCATGATATGGTAAAGGATGGAAAACAGGTAGTAACAGAATCACTGCCTGCAGTTGTTCAACTTCTGTTATTTGGCCTTGTGCCAGCCTCTGACTGGAACTAACGGCTGACAAGTTTGTCAGAGAGCAATGATTTTAGGTATTTTCAAATTATCCTTGATGAGCTGTATGAAATCCACAATCACAGAATCACAGAATGTTAAGGGTTGGAAGTGACCTCGAAAGATCATCTAGTCCAACCCCCCTGCCAGAGCAGGACCACCTAGAGCAGGTCGCATAGGAACACGTCTAGATGGGTTTTAAATGTCTCCAGAGAAGGAGACTCCACAACCCCTCTGGGCAGCCTGTTCCAGAGCTCTGTGACCCTCACA
>WTSP01023849.1:0-12869 GCA_025331215.1 Actenoides lindsayi
TGGCCCCAGCACTGCAGGGGGGTCTCTCTCTCTCCCCAGAGCAGAGCCCTGGGAGCAGAGGGGCAAGGCTGGATCCTTTGCCATTGTGCACACTGTGGTGAAACACCATCGGGCATCTCTGTCCCACACGCTGATGATGGGTGGCCACAGGGCCAGCTGGCCTTTGGCATGCAGCCGGGGGTGCCCTTGCAGGTCATCGTTCACAGCTCGCTGGCTTGTGCTGGGGATGCAGTTGGTCCTTGCGAACACAGAAACTTCTCTGGAGAAAGTTGGGCAGGTTACGTCCTCCGAGAGTTAGGCTTGTGCCACGGGCTCGGTAACAATGGACTTTGATACAAATATTGTTTTATTAAGAGCTATACATAACGTTTCTGGGGTCGTGGTGTCAGCGTTAAGCTGCTTTCCCATGTTAATACCCCATAAATAAAAACCCGACAACATATTCTTTGTTCACAACCCTGGGCAGGCTGTTGCACAATGTCCTCGCTTCCTGCAGATGAGCTTTATTTTCTGTGATCTCTGACTCACCATGGCTGGACCCTGAGCAGCCAGGAGCTGGGTGTGAGCAGAAAACAGCCCCCTGGGAGGGGACATTGCCAGTGGTGGCCATGGCGGGGAGGGCTGTGCTGGCCCTGCTGGTGCTCACTGCTCTGGCTATGTGGGAGGAGGAGGAGGAGGAGGAGGAGTGGGTCTCAGTGAAGTTTCTCCTGCACATCCACAGTGGTTGATGGTGTGTGGTGGGAACAATGGGCAAGGGCGGTGTTTCCTGTGTCAAAATAGCAGCTGATAGCTTAGGCTGGGGATCAGTGAAAGCTCAGCAGGGAGGGGACATCTCCACTCCAAGAAGGCAAATGATCTCCTGGGGTCCATAGATTGTGGCCAGCAGGTTGAGGGAGGTTCTCCTCCTCTTCCACCCTGCCCTACAGAGGCCATCTCTAGAGTATTGTGTCCAGTTCTGGGTTCCCCAGTGCAAGAGAGTCCAGCAGAGGCTGGAGGGGATGCTGAGGGGCTGGAGCATCTCTGTGTCCAGGACAGGCTGAGAGCCCTGGGGCTGTTCAGCTGGAGCAGAGCAGCCTGAGAGGAGAGCTGAGCAATGCTGAGCAAGAGCTAAAGGGCCCCAGGGGGCAAGAGGCTGGGTCCAGACTCTTGTCAGTGGTGCCCAGTGACAGGACAAGGGGCAAGAGAGCTCAGCTCAGACTTAATAAGGAGTTAGATTAAAATCAAGTTTCTCTTTCTAATTCCTGCTTTTCGAGGGGCATGGGCAAATAAGCAGTCACCATATTGAAAGATTTCTTTAATACCAAGCCCGACTGGAAGTAGGTCAACTGAAAAATGAGTAAATTACACTTGCAAAAGCCGCATTAGGAGCTGCGGCGCGCATAAATCTAGCTGCCACGTAGCACAGGTCCTAACAAATTAGGAATTAAAGTTTTAGATCGAAAAGTTTTCCAGGCTGTGGTTGGCAAAGCCTCGGGGCTCTTTGCCTGCCCAGACGTTGCTCTTCCACCTTGCTCGGTGGGTTGCAGGAGCCTATTTTCCTCAGGTCTGTCTTCTCTTGTGTGTGTGTGTTTTCAGGTTAGAGCGTTCCATACAAACTTGGGGTTTGGTGCTAGAAAGGGTTAATGGTGAAGTCACTAGCAAAGCCCTGCTGGGAGAGGATGAGGGGTAGGCTCTCTACTGAGGAGCAAAACCAGCAGCTCACATTGGTAACCCAACCTTGCAACACTGACTATGCCCAGCCAGAAACCAGCAAATCTGTTTCTCAGAGGATGTTCTATAGTCTTTAGCAAACATTTTAAATACCGAGTCTCCAAGAAAAAGCAAAGCCAAGCCGTTTAATGCAAATATGTTGAGTGAATTGTGATGACAAATACCTGGAAAGAAGCATTTTAAAAAAAGTAAGTAGTGTTTTCTTGTTCCCAGGCTTGTAGTCTCTGGGCCAAACACCTTCAAACTGCAGAAAATGACAATTTTCTTCCTCCTCTCCCTCTCCTCACACCCAATTTGAGCATTGTTCTCTTTTCCCCAGTGTGGTTGGTTCCCAGGCATGCCTACTCCTGTCAACACAGCATTTTGGGGCATTATTGCCCATACTGCTGAGACAGAAGGAAGAGGTGAGACTGGGTGGTGATGCAGAAGTCCTTCTGCATCCTCAGTAACACAGGGAGAAGCCAAGGCCTGATGGAGGCTCTGTTTCTGAGCAAGCACAGCGTGTTTCTCCTGGGACTGGAGCAGAGGCACATGGTGATGAGGAGGACACTAGGGCTGCACACCAAATATGGCCCCTGCTGCCCGTGGGTTTTCATCCTTCCTTGCGTTGGGCTTTTCAACCTTGTTCATGCAAAGAGCAGCGAGCAGTGCAAGCGTGTAGGATCCTAGGAAGAAATAAAACCCTTGCCCGGGAGCTTTGCGGTGGCCTGAGCTGCAGGAGGGGGCTTTGGCCAATTTATGGAGAGAGTTAAATGAATGGGAATATTCTCCAACTTGCAAAGGCTTTGCCACAGGAATCCTTCATGGGTCTGCAGCTCTTTGGCAGCGCACAAAGAGTCTTCAATCCCTGTACTTATACGTGGCAGATGGCTGTGCCTGTGTGTTCAAGGCATCTTTCAAAATCACGGCCATGATAAGTACACTTGGGTCTCATCAGAAAGATGGGGATGGACTTTTGAGCAGGGCCTGTTGGGACAGGACAAGGGGGGATGGTTTCAACTAAAAGAGGGAGATTTAGACTGGAGAGGAGGGAGAAATTGTTGCTGCTGAGGGTGGGGAGAGCCTGGCCCAGGTTGCCCAGAGAGGTGGTGGCTGCCCCATCCCTGGCCCCATCCCAGGGGAGGTTGGCCGGAGCTCTGAGCACCCTGCTCTAGTTGCAGATGGCCCTGCTCCCTGCAGGGGGGTTGTTGGACTTGCTCTTCCTCCAGTTTTTTTGAGAATCAATGGGATGTGTGTGATATTGTCCTTTCAACTTGTTTCTCCTGTGGCCTTGATAACCCTGCCTTGCTTTGCTAGGAAGGAGTTGATACCTAATCAAAAAAAAAAAGTTAAAATTCTTGTAAAGATGAGTTGTCTGTGTCTAGGGGTTTTTCCTCCTCTCTGATTCTGATGTGCAGGAGAATGGTTTTCTCTTGAATTTGTAGTTAATTAAGCTTTAAGCTGGTTAATCAAGCTTTAAGGTGAGCTTGGACTAGAATTAGTGGTTTGACTTTCTTTGAGGAAACAAAGGAAGGTCACAGCACCTACGTTTGCTGGGTTGGAAGCAGTTTTCTTGTGTGAAGGTCTCTAAGAGAACATGTCTCCCAAGTCTCTTACAAGTCCAAACCTTTGCACTGTGTCCCCATCCCTGGCAGTGACCTGTGTGAGGAGGACCCAAGACAGCTATTCCTATGCTCTAATCCAGCGAAGGATTTATACCCTGTGTTTATCATACTGACCTGAGGCCTTTCTGGAGATGCTTAGTTGAAAACATGGCCAGTTTTGTGCTTCTTTTTCAGTACTTCTGAGCATCATGCTGTGCATCTCTTGCCTCAGGTCAGTGAATTGCTCATTGTAAACACCATTTTTCTGTCCGTTTTTTTCTCCCTTTGGTGCCCTGCCCTTCTTTCCAGTATTTCTCCCAGACTCTGCTGCTCTGCGTTTTATAAAAAACCAGCAGTAGAATTGATGGCTGAAACACAAGGTAACCCTTGGTGAAAAGGGGCCAGAAATCTAGACTGGAGTAAGACACCAAGTCCACTTGCTGTGGGTCACATGGATTTAATGAGGAAATTGTCCCTTTGGGACAAAAAGATGGAGCCAAAGTGGACCAGCTGGAGGGTGGCCCCCTGGGAGGGAGCATTTGTGCACTGCACTGAAACGGGAGCAAGAGGGAAATGCCAAAATGAGCTATCTGGGGAGCAGCAGGGGCCCCATTCCTCACACTTCTCTGGATGCAGAGCTCCCTCCCCTCTGGAAGCTGATGAGGGAGCATCTTGGAGAGCAGATCCTAACTGTGTCAGTTCCGTTTTTCCTGCTTTTTCTCTGATTTCTTACCTGGAAAAGTCTGTGGTTGCTTGTCGTGCTGAGTCATAGCCTTAGTGTGTGATGCTTTGTGCCAGGGCCAAATTCTCAGCGTTGGGAGTCTCAGAGCTGTGAGGAGGTGGTGAAAGGCTGGCTGGGGTGAGGACATCAGAGGTGCCTTCTGTGGTTCAGCTGTGTCCTCTTGCTGTTTGTGAACATAGCCATATACTGACTCTTCAAATCTGTAGTAGAGATTTGATGGGGCGGGTTTGATGTGGGAGCAAATGAGACTGCAATTTTGCAGTGAAAAAGAGGAAATCTGAGTTGCCAGAAGAGGCTGTTTCCACCCTTTTGCTGTGTAAGCTTGATGTCTGTGATGTACACTCTGGAGCTGAGCACCGGGAACCTTCTCAATTCTTGTTGTTCCTGAATCAATTGTAATTGTGCCTCAAAGCAAAACATAAAATATGGATAAGTTGGACATATTTCATTGTTGGAAAAATATCAGCAGAACGAGAGACTGGTTGGCAGAATTGTTCCACAGCTTTCCTGAATATTAAATCTCATTACAAAGGATTTATGGGTTAGTGCACTTGGGCTTCAGTCTGTGCTACTGGAGGAATATTCTTCAGAGTAGTTCAAGGTGGGGTTTTATACTTTTTTTTTTTTGTCTCGGGAGGAATAGGGCTGAGAAATGGGGAAGGGCGGGGTGGTCAGGTGTGCGAGGTCTCAAATGCCAAGTGTGACCTGGCTGTGTAAATGATAAACAGCAGAAATGTGTGCACCGAGACACGAGATTTAAAGGTGAGGATGGTGGGTGTGAATGGGCTGGGAAGAGAGCCAAGTCAGAGTTTCAGGGAGACTCTTGGTAGCCAAAAAGTTCAACTTGGTTTGTTGCTTTGAGGGTTTTGGGGTTTTTTTGATAGATAGATAGATAGGCAAAGGGCTTAGGAGCAAAGCTTTGCCTGCTGGGCTGCGGTCGATTTCTGGCATTTTCCCTGTGGTTACTGTTGGCATAGTTTCCTTGTTCCACAGCTCAGATTGAGATGTGTTGTGGATAAATGATGATGAAAGGGAGGAGTTAAGAATTGAGCAGACCTTAGTTCAGAGAGGACCCCTTAAAGGTTGATGAGGTTAGAGCTAAAGCAGGACACAGGCAGGACCTTGGGAGCCCATCCAGCTGTGAACTGAGGTAGTACCAGCAAGAGAATTAACTTCACCCGCTGCAATGGGCACTTGGTCTCTGCAGTCAATTGCAACTCATTGAATCACTTTGGTAGTGCAGCCAAATTTATTTTCAGCATCTGTTGCCTGTTTCTCCTGCAGTTTGTCTTTTCCTTTCATGTTTGTGCAGAGTGCCAAATAAGAAGGCTGGTGTTCATTCTGAAGGAATAAAATGGTTCAGCATATCTTCTAATTAATAACTGTTGACCCATACTCTGCTGACCTTAGTGTGCTTCACGTGGCTGACGTGCTGAAGTGGGGATGTCTGGATTCACTGGGCTGTGCTGACCCTTACAGGCTGCGTAGCCATGTCTGTCAGCAGAAAATGAGAAATAAATTGTGCACGAGGAGCCCTTTGTCAGAGTTCAAGTGTGGAATATACTATAGAGAGAGAGAGATTTATAAAACCCCCTGGCATTGATTGCTTTTTCTTTGTTTATATAATACTTCCTCTTAAACGAGTTTCAGGAGTGCAACATAATTAACACATGCACTGTAAATGTTTTCTGTGGGACTCCTGAGTATGTGAACTGCTTGACCTTCGTAGAGTAATGTGCTTCTGCTTTTCCAATTGGCAGAGAAATGGTGAAGTGAAACTCTGGCATTTTTTTTGGTCACAGGAGTTTCTTCCTGGCTTTTCAAAGCCTGGAGGGGTGGAATGAATCTCTGCCCTGTGCTGCTTTCACTTGTGAGTTGGCATCCTCAGAGTTTCTTCTCATTTGAAGTCTCCCAGTCTGTTACTTTTGCTGCGAGTTATCCTCCCTGAAGTCCAATGACTGGAAGGTTGGAAATGACTTGCAGACACCCAGCAGCTCCCAGTAAGAAGTGCTCCATTCCACATTTGCATTTTCAGCTTTTTCCTTTTTAGACAGATCTCCTGTTTAGTTTTGGAACAGTCAAATAGTCTTGTTTCTCACTTTATTCGCTCTGATCCTTTACTGGGTCCTTCTCAAGCTTATACAGTTTTCCCTGGATTTTGCTGCCCAGTTTGCCCCTGTTACCCAGCTGTAGATCCAGAACTCTGCTTTGGGACTTGGGAGGAAAAGTACAAAATCTTGTATGCTTGAAGGCTGTGTGAACTGACATAACCAGGGTGGTGTTACAAGCTCTCCGAGCACTCTTGTTCCTCTAGAGCTGTAAATGACCCCCGTGCAATAGCTGACCTTTACCAGCACAGGAAATAACATGATGTAGCATCTTTTTGTGTTTCCGAGGGATAGTATTGAGAGCTTGAGGAGCTTTTTGCTTGGCTGGCTTAAATATGGCACTGGAAATAGAGTTTCTTACAAAGAGGCAGATGTAGGAAAAACCAGCAAATCTGTACATTTCCACGTCTCTGTTGATGTTACTCCAAATCACATTTGGTTCTAAAGCCCTGCTTAAAGGAATAACCCAAATGCAATTCTCTTTTTTTTGTGAGCTGTGCATTGCTGTCCATTGCACAGCTGGTTAAGTTTAGGGAAGGAGCATCCTTGTCCCCATCAGAGACATCAGGTAGGACTCGCTCTGCGCGGCCGGACGCGCAGCGCTGTTAAATTCACGTACGCAGGCATCTGACTGGCGAGGGGAAGGGGATCCCTTCAGCCCGAATCAACATAGCTCGAAGGCTCCAATCAAAACTGGGACCATGAGCTGCTTCAGCTGGGCTGCTCTTGTTCCTAATAGGCAATAACACTTAAAATGTCATTAGGAAATGTGAATTGTGCTGCTTTTGCAGTCGTTCGCTTGAAAGTAAATCTCGCTTCGTCGTCAGTGTCCAGTGTGATGGTTTGGCAGTGGCTGCTGACGATGGAACGCGTACTGCTGCTGCGAAATGGGAGCTAATCAGCTTGAAGGAAAAGATTCCTGGTGAGATAAGTCAAGTATTTTCCTGTCCTGGCCAACTAAAGAAGTTTCATTTAGCTATAATGATCAAAAGAAGCACTTGAAAAAGATTTTGAAGCCAAATGAACTTGGGAAAAAGCTGCTTCTCTGAAGTTCATGTAAATTCTTTCATCTGTGAGGTTCAGAGCAACCTCTGGGTCAATCACTTTGCAGTAATTTGCAGAAATATAAATGCTTTAATTAAGCAAGTTTTAAATAAAAAAGGGAGCTAGAAATTGTTGGCTTTAATGTATTTGTACATCTATGCTTTTCAGCAGCTGAGAGAGGGGAGGAAAAAAGTGTGCTAATCTCAAGAGTCAAAAGGAGAGTGCTGTTATATCCTCCGAATTTCTGCAGGACCTGTCACAGATTCTTCAGCTTTGTAACTGCTGCCACGTGGCGTTAGCGTAACGAGCTAACCTGATGGGAGCAGACACTCTGATCTGAGGCAGTTGGATCAATCCTGGTGATGGTTATCAAAGGTAATGTTTTCAGGGGGCAGGGTGTTACCCTGATGGGCGAGCGATCGATCCCCTAATGGAATATGTAGTGCACCATTTAGGCAGCCAAAGGGCCGAGCCCAGCTGGGCTGAGAGGTGAGTCTTGGATCCGTCAGCGGAGTGCTCGCTCGGGTAAATGAAGCCACTAAGAAACAGCACTGCAAAGTATACAGCTAGTTCCTGTTTACAGCTGGGTTTTACTTGAAAAGATGAATACGTGAGTACTGTTCCACCTGGATTTTTTTGGGATTGCTAGACTATCTGAAATACCCCCCTTCTCAACTCTCCTGCCTCACAAACTGGCAAAGGTCCTGGGATAATAATTGTGGCGGATGTTTGAATCCCAAGCATGAGTGTGGATCTAGATCTGAAAGTCCAGAGAGCAGCAAGATAACCAGGCTGCTCTTTTCGTGGTGTTTGTGAGAATATGGAGCAGGGGTGTTGTGGGTGAATGTGTTCTCGTGAAGCAATCTTCCTCCTGAAGTGCAGAAGCAGCCTCTGCTAGAGACTGGGATGTGTAAGCAGCATGGGCTTTTGGACACGAATGTTCACTGCCAACTGTGCTATGTGCTTTCAGTCGTTGATTGAAATGCCATATTGCAGGCAGCAAAGCAAACACTTGGACCTCTGCTGTGTCATCTCTGCACCGAGCAGCCAGATCATCCTGTTTTATGGTCCTATTTGACTCTGTTAGTGAACAGCATCATCAGGAACATAATAGGCTGGGTCTTCTCAGAATCTGTAATGGTGCTGCAGGGACATATAAGCCAGGAGCTCCAGGGAAGTGTAAAATGCATCCTTTCTCGTTCTGTTCATGTGGGCCTAAATCACATTCCCTGATTTGAATATCCTTGAGATCCCCCTGGTGCCTTTGGGGTTTTGTAAGGACTCCATCAAGCTTCCAGATGTCGATGCCAGTGTCAGCAGTCAGCGTCAATTTACTTCCCATCTAAATGCGAGGAGTGGTTTATTTTTCTGTGTTTGAAGGGAGTGGTTTATTTTTCTGTGTTTGGGGGGAAAGAAAGGAGGAGGAAATTGCTTTATGGCTCTGGTGGAGAGAGGCTGATGGTGCGGTGGTTCTGTGCCTCTGCTTGGCCAAAGCTGGACAAGGTCTGTAATCAGCAGAGGCCGTAGCAGCACCATAGTAAACGTTTCCAGTCTCTTGTGATCTTTCTGTCTTGAAAGACCTCTCGTCACCGGGTCGAAAGGGGAAGGTTTTCAGCGCAGCGTCTGAGCTCACCTCTCCTTGCTGTGATGCTCGCAGCCCCTTGCAATTCATGGCCTTCGGGCCTCCACTGCAGCATCGAGAGACTATGCAGCAGGAACCAGCCAAGTTTCTTCTCTCCTAAATCTTGTGTAATGCTTCTGGTTCTTGCCCAGTGGAAAAATCAAAGCCTTTTTTTATGTTTGAGGCCTCTGTGTGGCTGCCAGCTTGTTGACTTAACTCGTCTGGTTATGTACACAGGTAGAAGTGACCTTGCTGGGCTCTTGTTTCACCTCGGTGTCTGCCCAGAGTTACTCCCCTCTGAAGAGCAGGAGTGATAGAAAATAAATGAAGTATTCCTTGTTGTGATGGTCCCTGAATATGATTTACAGCTCTTAGAACTGCCGGCTCGGGCCTTGCCACTTAGGTGTCCTCACCGTCTGCTCGGGGTTCTGGTGGTGAAGAACTGGGGTTAATTGGTGCTTAATATCAATCGAACAGTAATAATGAAGGAAAAGTCATTGCTAAGGCTGATGTGAATTAGTACTAAAGCTATCGTGGCAGCAGCTATTACTGCTGTTTACTTGCTTGTCTGGACCATTGGCTTCTGATATAAAATGGGCTATTTGTTTAAAAGGCCTCTTTACAAGAATGGTATTTCCCCCCCAACGCGGAAAGGGAACCGGTGAGCAGTGATGCCCCATCTGCCAGGTTCACCCAGGTGGTGCTGCCTACGGGAAGGAAAAGGCAGATAAATGATCAGATAGAGGAGGAGGAGAAATCGGGTAGGCAGTGATGCTGCCAAAACCGCTCATTAGCAGAACGTAAAGCTCCGGTGCCACGCTGCTGCTGCTTGGAAAAGGCAAACCAGCTGCTCTTGGGTGATGGAACAGCATCATCGTATGCAAGACAGCATTATTCCAGGCCTGGAAGCTCTCTTTGGGAGACGTGCTTTGAGAAAGATGCAGGCAAATACTCGAGTGCTCTGTGTTGTTGTTGTTCTTTCAGATTACGCAAGCTAGGAGAGAGGTTGAGGTGATGAATTTACAGGGTGTTAACGTTTCTTGTAGACAGAAAGATGAGCTGTTGCAGTCTGTCTACCTTGAAGGGTGGAATGAGGAGTGTAGCTGAGTTTTCAGGCAGGAGCAGGTGTCGGAAGGAGCTGGTCTGTTCTCCATCATTGGAAGCCTTTCCTGAAAGGCTAAAAGCACCCGTGTGGGCTGGGTTGTGTGTCCTGCTCTTGCCTTGGAGCTGGGCAATGGGCAGCATGGCTTTTGCGGGCTTATTTCCTGGGAGTCCTGTAGCATGTGGAACCTTTTAAAGCCATGATCTCCATGTCTGGCTGAATTGTTTGTGCAGGTTTTCACATCTTAGCTATAACTTTATTAAAGTAGACTTCAAAATTAAGAACCACCCTGCGTTCTGTCCCAAAGATTAGATCTCTTTGACACAAGCAGAAAGAACCAGCCCAGATTCTGCGTTATCTCCACTTTGATTTCTGGCTTCATTGACTGAGCAGATGGAATCAGTTCCATCTCAGTATGCTGCAAGGAGAATGATGATGATTGCAACTCTCTGTCGAGGTACTCGGAGTATTTTTCGTTCAAAGCTTAAATTAGTTTCAGATTGTTTGTAAAATCAGTGCATGTTATGCTTACGTTCTGCTGAAGGCATGTTGTTGGAATGAGTGAGAAATTTGTTGTTATTATGGGGGGGGGGGGGGGTCCCCTCAGTTCGGCAAATGAGAATGGAATAAATCCTGTCCTGTTCAAATCTGGAAATTATGCACACTGACTTCAGTGTTCTGAAGTACCTTCCTCCCCTACAGAAATGCTAAAATCTTCAGAGCTAAAATTAGCCCAAGGCTTTTTTTTTTTTAAAGCTGGGAAGATCTATGAATTCCTAAAATAGCAGCTTCTCTTGGTAGTGATGACACAGTAGATGCAGTAATGCTGTTGCCATGAAGTCAAAGATGTCTTTTTGTAGGAGGAAAAGTTACAGAAAGTAAAAATACACAAATTCTTCTAAGTATTCTAACAGGATAAAAAAGGAGAATTTGTTGGTTTCAGCAGGATAATTGAAATATAGGACTTTTGTTCCCTTTCTGAACAGAGTTCTGCCATAACATCCAGAAATACTTCCCGTTAATCATTTTGTTAAGGCTTTGCCAGCATTTAAATCTTGCCATTACTGGAAAAAAATCGGTACCCGAAATGAACTGGAAATCAGAAGCACCACAATAGCAATCTGGGATGTGCTGAGGAGATTCAGGATGCTGAACTCTTCTTGTCAGAGGTCTCAAAGGCAGGTTGGCCGGGCAACAAGCTGGTGTGCCAGGCTGCTGCCAACGGCACTGACAGCAGCAGCTCGCTGCTCGACGGAGCTGGGTGGAGAGCAGGAAGAGCTGGGGCTTGTGCCTGCCTCTGGAGCCCAGATGCTGCTCTTTTCTGTGGCTGTTGCAGGCTTTTGTCCGGGGTGCTGGCAGGGCTGGGAAAGGGAAGGACAGGGTGAGGGAGTGGAAAGAGCCCGAGAGGAGTGATGCAGCCTCTGCTGCTCTGGGGAGCAGGACGAGGTGCTATGGACCGAGCCCCTTGGAAGCGTGGCTTGAACTGGGTCTATTTTCTCCTTGGAAGTACTGAGCACGACCACCAGAATCACCTTCTGGGTCGATAATTTGGTCTTGAAGAATCAGGGATTGAGTTGAGCAAATCCTGGAGTTATCCCCTTGCCTCCCAATCCCTTCGAAGTCATTAGAGCCTTAAATGCTTGCCGAAAGTCGTGTTCCATCGGGAGAAAAATACATCCTTTTAAGTATCCCTGTAGCTTTTGATGGAGTGAGCTGTGCTGTGGCTTCTTTCAGTCCTCCCAAAGCAGTCTGTGTATGCTGCGAGTGTCTGTGCTTCGGGGCTCTGCAGCAGGAGCCGGGGTGCAGGTGCTGTGTGCACTGTCACGCTCTGGATGCTGCTGCAAGGCAAGCAGTCCCCATGGCTGTGAGCTGTGGCCTTCGTTTCTTCTCGGGACACACTGCATTTCAGGCATGCTTGGATGGCTGCGTGGTCACCTCTTTGCTGGATGGAGGTTCTTACGGAAAGAGTACTTGTATTTTCTTTCTTCTCTCACCTGGTACCTTTCTGAGAGAAAAGGTGCAAGTCCCACTTAAGTTGCTGGGTGGGATGGGGTGCCCAGTAGGCCTGCTGGGCTCTCTTTAAGTGGTGGTGTTCAAAAGAGCTTGTAAAATCTCCAAATACCTAAGTTTTCACTTAAAAGCTTAGCGTTACTGAAGCGCTTCCCGGGCTGGTGGCTAGTGAAAGAGTAAGAAAGAGCAATCTGCAGAGTTGAAAAAAACCAGCCCCAAACTGTACCAACAAACCCACCTCATAGTCTGTTTTTCTAGTGAATGCAAAAACTGGCTACAACTTCTGTTGCCCTTGACCAGGACTGAATGGGAAGTAACAGCTTGGTGTTGAAAGCATCTCTATCTTACTGCTTGTCCCTGGAGTTGTGCGGTTCTTCTGCCATCAGGGTTTCACAGAAGCAAACCTTCCAAAGCAAATAAATAAATAAAATCGCAGCTGACAAGCTAATATAAATGGTATGAAACAGAAGGGTAAATGGGGAGAAAAAAAAAGACTGATTTGACATAAACAAATTAGAGCTGTTGACAGTGTGGGTGATTTTGAGAAGTGCAGTTCCATTAAATTCACAGATACGAATCCCGACGAATAACAAGCCATGGTAATTTATATAAACAAGGAAAGGAAATAACGAGTGGATGTGGAAATCTAACAAGAATGTGGTCATTAGCACTGCAGAAAGCACGGTGGCAGCAGGGATGGAGAAGTGAGGTGCCCTGGGACAGATGTGCAGCCCCACTGGGCCGTGCTGGTGTGGGAGGGCTGGGGGGGCGGCTGCGCTTCTCTGCCTTTCACACTTAGTCCAGCAAAACTAGAAAGCACTTTTAATCACATTTATGGATCAAAACTAGAGGGGGGTAGATTCAGGTTAGCTATTAGGAAGAAGTTCTTCCCCATGAGGGTGGTGAGACCCTGGAACAGGTTGCCCAGAGAGGTGGTGGAAGCCCCATC
>WTSP01023850.1:0-13725 GCA_025331215.1 Actenoides lindsayi
TTAACACACCTCTTTCGAAGAGTTCTCATTTGAGGGGTTAATCTCATTAAGCACCTCTGCAGCAGCCTGGGCAGTCGTGTTCTCTCACTTCCATTTGTACAGTGTGTTGAGGTAATTGATTGGGTTACCCACCAGGCTAATGCTGGAAGAAAAAAGACTGTCACCAGCACCATGGAGAGCACAGCAGAAAGATAGATTCCACCACCTGTGTGTCACTTGGAAAGCAACCAATATGGGGAACCTGCATCTGAAACATGGTTTCTAAGTAAATCACCACTATTCAAACTCCACTGTAACTGCACAAAAAAATTAAGTGGTGAAAATTAGATTCTGTTGAGCCTGAAATCTATTCCAAATCCCTGAGGCCTGCCGTGACTCAATCTATCGTGGAGATCAGCTCTGAACAAGCACACAGGCCATAGCCTAAATAATTACTACTCCCATTCTTCCAGAGCTAAATACTTTCACCAACAGACAATTTTGCTTATGCTTTCTGGAATGATCTGAAGTAAGATTTATCAGCCATGAACCCATTACTGTCTAAATCAGGGTCCTATTGACTAGAAGGGAAAAACAAAGTCATTGCTACCTCAGAAAAGGGAGAAGCAGGTTTAAACCCTGCTGTGTTGCTGGGAGCAGAGACAGACAGGGGCTGAATATGAGCTCTCCTGTGCTTCCTGATATCTGTCTTATCCTTCTGCATTTGCATTTGACACCTCCAAAAGGTTTTGACTGACTTGCACCACTGTAACCTTGTCTGCAGCAGAATGTCAAATGCAATGAATCTGCAGCCTAAATTTAGCTATAGATTATGTTAAGAATCTTCTTTATATTAATTTTAATTTGGTAATCTGATTGACAGTGTACTGCAGTACTGTCTTCAGGACGACAGGTAAAAAAGATCCACGGCTCCTGCATTGAGAACATTGAGTTTGCAAAGAATATAGTGTTTGTTTCCTTGAAAGGCTCCTCTACCCTAAGCTTTAGATTTATTTCATGCAATTCAAGTTACTTTCCTGGGCTACTTGACACTCAAGAGGTGAAAACTGTTTGTTCCTGTACCATAGGATCTATTGTATAATTTCCAGTTCCAGTAGTAGAAAAGTCTACTAGCTTTTTCCATGATAACCAGGTAGAAAAAAAAACACCATCACATCAGGCAATAACTGAAAATATCATTTAAATAATCCACAATAATGTCAGGGTCTAGGAAAAAAAAAACAAAACTAAAAGAAAATGCTCCCCAGAGCTACTCTTTTCATTAAAAAATTGTACTATCTATAGATAACTCTTAACACACAAACATCATGTCAGCATCCAAAATTTTCCAGAGCACAGTCACTTTCATAAATTTTTAAGTTTATACTTTTACAGATCCACTATTGAACACTTATCCCACAGTTAACAGCCCTATATTGGATACTATGATAACCTTTGAATAAAGGAAAGGATCTAGACATCCAAATTTTATTTTAAGAAATACCTGGGCTTAATATCTTTGTATTTGGAAAATACAATGTAAAACTGCACTATTTACCAATTAATAAACTCAATTCACAGAGACTGAACTATTCTTACATGGGGGAATGCTCACAGTGAATTTTCTTCATCATAAAACCTTCACACATGCAGCTGTAGATAATACACTTTATACATCTCTTGTATTATCTGGACTGGGGGAGAGGCTAGTAATTCATGATGGGAAAGCACAAATAAATCTGAAGCTATGGGATTAAGGACAACGGTTATTGCAAAGCACCTGACCTTGCTGTCTAAGGACCTGGCAGCATGCTGGGAGATTTGGTCTAAATTCCTTCTTACCAAGATAAAGGAGGTTCCCCGTGGAAAGCCTTATTTTGTCTGTTCTTGGAAGGGTAAGTTTCAATCTTAGCAATTGAGGAGGAATGTAATAAAATAAGAAGTTAGTATAATATAGGTTTTGATAATAGAGAAGAAAAGAAATTGAAAATTGCATTAAAAAAAATCATGACGTTACTTAACAGCTTATCTAAGTAACTTTGAAATTATTTGGGTTTGCAGGAGCTGGTTTATTAATTAATAGCTAGGAAATACATTCAGCTAGTTAAAGCTGTAATCACCAGCTGGAAGATCTTATTTACCTCATCAGTCCCTGAGTGGAAGTTATATTTTTCTGAGATATTTTCCAATAACTTTGCTATTTATATAACTCAAAAGCACAATGGATGGAGAGCACACTTATTTTGTTATAGGAAGACAATGATAATAAATTTAATCTATTACTTTTGCTATGAGAGCTCTTTGCTGTTATGTACAAAGACTAATAGATTACATCCATTATGTAAGTATGACTATAACTGAAACCAAATGACATCTCATCTTAAAAAGCTACCAACCTTTGGTTCACCTGTGCAGTGCATCAGTTCTAATGCACTTCACATAATACTTCACTGTTACACAGAACAGGCATACCATGCAAAGGGGTTAGAGACAAAACCTTGCACTTTAATGGGCCTTGTGAATTCTTGTGTTGACTTTCGTGAGTTTGTCAGGCTGACACATTTTGCTAAAGGGTATCAGAAGTGTTGTCTAACTTTGGTTAGGAACAAAAGCAAAAGGCTGGAACTGAAGATTTCTGATTTGTAATCAAAACTCTCTGACTCTCTGGAGAATACAATAACAATATTTACTTTTCAAAAGGAATATTCTGCCATTTCCCCTAGGATTATAAAGCCAAGGAGTTATGGTTCAGCCACCCCTGTGTGAGGAATGATAATTCTGTATGTAGGTTGGTATGTGGTAACAGACATTGTTGTGAGACAAAGAAAATCTTTTTCTAAGAAATGCAACCCCTGTTAGCTCCAAAAGATGTGGGCAATGTGGTGACAGCAGTGGTCAGCCCTGTAGTCAGCATTTCCAACAGCTGTAGAATAAATGTTCTTTCAGAGCAGTTGCAGTATATGAAAGAAAGCTGTCATGACAGTTGCACACCAGCTAGACTCTCTCTTTGGTAGTTCGGTGGTACCTTGCATGAAAGGATACTTGATGGTGCATCTAATTAATGATTTTGCAATGCCTGAAAAACATGATTCATCTCCTAAAGAATCTATGAAGATTTTTCTCTTTGATTATAGACACAAGATGTCAAAATGAGTGCAAACCACACATCAATTGTCAGGTTATCAAGTGTCACACCAAGCACTCAGACTACTACAACAAAAACATTTCCATTTGGTCCTTCTACAAGACTACCAAAATAGGTCCCATAGTTTCTGTACTTTCTGATCAACATTTTTTGAAAGCAAGCTAGCACTCCCACAGGTTCTCCAACTCTAACAGACAAAGTAACAAGCATCCACTTTTCAAACTTCTGCTGCTAATGTTTATCATGGAGAATTTGTCCTGACACCGTTTACTCTATTTGCCACAACACTG
The DNA here is from genome assembly GCA_025331215.1 of Actenoides lindsayi. NCBI lineage: Eukaryota > Metazoa > Chordata > Aves > Coraciiformes > Alcedinidae > Actenoides > Actenoides lindsayi. The sequence continues at coordinate 3,415 of WTSP01023850.1, forward strand.
AATCATGGCCAACCTCTTCTTCATCTTTTAATCAAGATTGTTTTGCTTATCCATGAGCCAAACACTTGGAACTTCCCCATTCCTGGCTTCTGCTTTAGGACTGAAGCCAGAAGAATTTGCTGTGAATGTCAGTGAAGTACCTTTGATAGATAGCAGCCAGGTACTGCCTTGCATCCAGCAGTCACTGGGAACTATTTCTGAAGTACAGGTCTATCTGGCACAAATAGAAGTAACAACTGGTCCTTGGGAAAGAGATTAACCAGCCTATGTCCACTTTGCCATTCACGACCACCATCAACACAAGACACTTGAAGGTGTGTGTTCAAGTTGTGGGAGTACTTGCTGAAAGTGCATGCTATCTTGGAGAACTGCACACAAAAAGGCATGAGGGAGATCAATTTGTCCTTTAAGGCTTAACATACTGAAGCAGAAATGCAAACCACTGCAAACAGGAGGAGGGTATGCATTAAAAAAATCACAAACATTTTTCTCTAGTGGGCTTTATAGTACAAGAATGAAAAGGCAGAGAGATAGATGGATGAGATGTACCTGTTGATGGGAAACTTATTTTCTTAGTGTGATAAAATGCTTCTGCCAGGTCCTGTCTTAACACAAGGATTCTCCTCTCTCCTTGTTCAAAAACGAAAACTAGAAACCTCCTCATTTTGTTGCAGATACTATCTTAAAATGCAGTCTGTTCTGATCAAAAGATCAACCCTTCTTGGATTTTCAACAGCTATTGTAATTGTTTTTCATAGAAATCAATTTTAATTGTAGCACTGTTCTGCTACAGCCCTATTGTCTGTGTCTTTTCGAATTGTCAGTTACTTAAATGAAGAAATAAAAGCTTGAAAGCACATTGTTGTAATGGATTTCTATGTTTCAATTGTCTTATTAGAAACAAGATTATGAAGCTCATCTGTTGAGGCACAAAAATAAAACACTTTAAAAAAAAAAAAAAAAAAAAGGAAAATAAAGATAAAAATCCATTACTGTTTCACTTGTGTTTCTTAAAGCAAAAGTTTGAGGCTGTCATTCCAGTCTTGTGTTATAGTTGTGGAATAATGCTAGTGTTCCAGTGAGTACATAGATTATAAAGTTTTTCTGTATTATTCTAATAAGGTTGTATTTCCTGTATATATAAATCTAGTGCCTCACAACCAGGATTGCACTTACCATGTCAGTGTCATCTCCCATCCTGCCCTTTCCCCACATTTTCCAACCAGTGTTTGACTGGAAGTTCAGCATGAAATGTCCACATCCAGCACCCAGCCCAGTAAGTAAGTATAAGGATTTGTCCCAGTGACTTGTCCCCAGGCAAGTGGGTGCTGGATGCTGGGGAACTACTGATCCAGAGACATTCAACTAGTCCCCATCATGCTGCCAGCCTCCCTTTCATATTAGCCATCCCTTCTTGTGCTGATCACCATTGCTGAAGAGGAGGTACATCCATCCCCATAAAGGGAAGCAATTCTTTGCTTTGGAGATGGACATGCTCTCAGCCAGCAGTCAGTCCCTTTCTGTCCAGGTCCTGACACTGCTGCTCTGCTCTGATTTGACTCTGATGTCTAGCTTCAGCCATGGCAACCAACCTGTAGAGAGTGTTGCTAGTGGGGCACAGGCAATAGGCAGGAGCACCCAAGGCAGAAACAAGCCTTGGAACAACTGTATTTGTCAGATACAGAGTGATTTCTAACAGCAAAATCCCTTAGCAAGAGGAAGAAGGTGCTAGAGAAACTTAATGGAGCTCTGGGACAACATGGCCAAGTCCTTACTGACTAGTGTTAAAACACCAATACTGGTAAGAAAACGACAAATTAGGGGAAGGAGTGGAAATGGCTGTTGCAGGAGGCTACAGAGGCACAAGTGCTGATGAAGCCCGAGCACAGAGTGACCACTGCTGCCATGTCCCCTTGCAACGGACCCAAGCAATGAACTGTGACCGTGTCATGCTCAATAACCATCTCCAGGCACTTACAGAATTTTCCCCAGCCTAGTTCATGCCTGGGCTCCTGAGAAAAGTGTGCATAAGGCCTGGTGATTCACGTGAGGCTTTGACTGGTTCTGGGTCCTGCTTTGGGGGCTGCTGGTGGCAGCTCTTCGTGCCCATCCTCAGAGTTGTCACCTGTGTTTCCTTGGTCCTGACTGGTTCAGGCATCCAGGCACCATGGAGCCTACTTGCCGCAGCATAATATGGTGGGACAGTAAAAATCCAGACTGCCCTCTCTGCAAGGACCCTGTCTAGCCCATCAAGTTCTCAGTGGGATTAGAAAATAACTTTTGAGTACAACAAAATGCCTGTCACAGAGCCATTAGCTGCTTGCAGTTAGTCAGAAAGAGCTCCTGAATGTCAAAGTGCACATAGCCCTTATCCCCCCATGGCATCCCAACCATCCTCATGGATGTCCAGGGCTCCAGTTGGTAAAATCCAGGGCCACCCTGATACTCTCAAGCCAATGATAAAATGGAAACACCAGAACAGCTATGAAGTCAAATAAGAGTTCACCTTTTGTATCTGGAATCTGTATTTCTTATGCCAGCCAGTTAAGTCTAATGCTCTTTAAAGAGCTCTTGCAAAATTTCTTCAAATACTGAAGAGAGAATTATTGGCTCAATCCTTGTAGGCATGGACTTCTGAGAAGCGACACATTTGTGCCAAGAGAAAGGGGTTGTGACTCTTTATTTCCATGAAGGTAAAGGACAAAGAGGTACTACACAGGCCAGTGAAAGGAATCATTTTACATCACAGATGCCCAGTGCAAGTTGGAAAACAAAGGCCAACTGAAGCAAGAACAACCAAAGCAAAGTGTTCTGTGCCCCAGAACAAGGGCTTGACTTTTCATGGATTGTAAAGAATATACCCTATTGCTGCTATGAGCCCTCTAACTCCTCTGTAATATTGCCCTATAGCTGCATCCATCTTTGGTCTGTGTGCATCACAAATGTCTTAGAAGCTGGTGGAGTTTTCATGTCAGCTAAAAGGAAAGAATTATTTGACTTCTTAGTTAGAAACAACAGAAACAGAAGAGACATTACAGACTCTGCATCCAGCACATAGACAGTTAAAGCTGTCATCACCTGCAAATATTCACTCTGCTCCTCCACTTGAGATTATGCACACTTTTCTTCCAGAAAAGAAAAATTAAAAGATCAAGGGCTTATGGATACATTTTTAATACCTGAAACAGTATCGTGTGCTACTGCAATACTGCAACAGTTTCCTATTACAGCTTAAATGCAGGTTAAGGAAGCAGTACACTGGATTTCTTAACCACTTACATCCTTGTGAGGACTTCCCAAGACTCAACCAGGACTTTCTTATCCAGAAATGAAACACAGTTATGCAAGAAGTTCTTCTTTGTCCGTGTGTTTTTTACATAATTCATATCTTTTCCTGTGTTTGATAAGTTTCATTGCTTCTGTGTCCTTCCTGAATGAACTTTACAGAAAAATTATGAGGCAATACTCCTCTTGTTTCACATCTTTAGGTATAAACAAACTCTACATCAAATGAAGGCACTAACAGTCTTTATTTCTACAGTCTCTTTGAGCTCTTAACAGGATTGCCTTCTCTCCTAGATGTATGGCTGTCTTTTCTCACGACATGCCCTGTGAATCTCCTCTTCTAGAAATAGCCTACTGAAACTACTCAAGGCCATTCACATTGTTTTTATAGAAGACTAATTTGCCTTAATTTAATTTTATACTTCTTTAGCTTTGGGGAAATGCTTGTAATTCACCAGCCTCCCTTTTGAAAGATGACTACTCTTTTTCTTTATTTTATTTTTTTTTTTAATGAGAAGCTACTTACTTCTTATGAGAAGAGCATCACATTTCACCCTGAATGCACCATCTTAGCTGGGGTATACAGAAAATAATTCTTTAGCCCCCCCCCCAGAATGCTGTAACATGTGGCAAGGCAATTCACAATGACTATACCTCACTCACCCTCTCTATAGGATTTAGGAGAGAAGCAGCTATGTACCACTTCTCAGCATTTTGTGAGTTTCATCTGCAGTGTTAATCTATGACATTGCCATGGCTTCCACCACTCTTTCCTCCACGCCAAACACTCTTTCTTATAGTAGTCATTTATCCAAGTCAAACTCTTGCTTTCTGTCTCCTGCTGGTATACTTTGATATACTCCCATCATTGAGTGAAAATCACCCTTTATCAGTAACAGTCTTACTTTCTGTCATGCTGATCATCTTCTGCAACTTTTTGCAGTTTTATCCTCAGCATTATTGTATCAATATGTTGTGTTTCAAAAGAATTATATTTGGAGATTCATTAATATTCAGAGTCTGTGTACTGTACAACTTGCTTATTAAATAATGAGCACATAGGACGCAGAACTCCCACTCGCTCTCTTGCATTAGTAAGAGCCGGTTGTGGCAAGCATTAGTAAATTTAATAAAATTGTTATTATATATTCACCACATACGCCTTTGAAGCTTGTACATGTTGTACCATGAATGCATAATTAGCATAGGGAACACAGACCAGCACTCCACAAACCTCTCTTTGGAACTTTATGACACCATTGACTGTATGAAAAAGTTCACTCGCCTCCAGTCAGCAAGAAATTCAATTGAATGAATGTCAAATGTAAGTACCTACAGCATACAAGGCTTAAGTATAATTGTAACTGTGAGATTTAGTTGCTGCCTAGAACTGTTTGTAAACAGCAATTTAAATGTTAAAAGACAATACTAAATTTTGAAATTAAGTTCAGCTACTTATGAAAACTGTGAGTGCTATAAATCGAATCTAGTAACATTTGCATATATGACTCTCACTCATAAAAATTGCTGAACAGAAGTTTCAGCTCAAAATCTTGCTGAAGTTTTGACTGTGTGTAGCACCTGGTTTAGAAGACTTAATCCCAATCTTAGTACCAGAATGATTAGGTTCATGTACACTGTAGTCATTAGTCCAGGTAGAATTTAGAAAGGATTGGATATGTAAAGAAAAGATCTCAAATCATCTTGTCATTTTTCCACGGTTGAGCCAGATAGTAATACAAAAAAAAAAAAAAAAGAAAAAGAAAAAAAAAAAAAAAAAGAAAAAAGAAAAAAAAATTCAAATCCCAGAAGAGATGTTTTTCACAGTGTTACGATTGAATCAGTGTAAGATCATCCCTATTTACCTGAACAGCCATTATGAGATTTACTTGTTACTGATTTCTCCTCTCATTTCCCAGCACTGTCCCATTTCAGGACACAGAACTATAGCCACTAGTGGCATTTTACCTCTTTATCAGCTTAGGATATTACCTTGGTCTTTAATGTTCTGAATGTGCATATCTTAAGGTTCCAATGCATACCTTAAAGTTCAGTGCTTATAGTTTTTGTGGCTAAAAAGCACACTGCTTTTTCAGCTTTCTCCACCAGGCTGTTACCTGTTTCTCGTGCATAAAAACAGCACTGCCTGGTTGGATACAAATCATTTAACTTGTTTTTGGACTAGAGTAGTTTAAGCAAATAAAAAGTATTTGCATTGCTTCAGCTACTGAAATATCTGCTGCTGTTTTATGGTTTCCCTTGAAATGAGGCAATGAGTTTCCCTTGAAAACTGCACTGCAGGCAGGTCAGTATGTCCACTTGCTTGTCCAATGTGTCTAGCTTCTTAAGAGGAAGCTGCAGGGCACTTTTAGTTTCCCTGAACTGTGAAACAACAAGCTCCTCTAAAGAAGGTCACAGGCCTCAAGGACAGCAGGTCTTCATTAATCTGCACAGTTGTACCACCCGCCGGCCCTCAGGGCTCTCCCCCTTTAGTATGTAAGGCACAACATTCTTCCAAACACTTCCTGGCATCAGTGCTTTGCCAAAAGTCTTTCGTGACCTCATGGGCACTAAGACCTTAGAAGTATCTAAACGTCAAAAGGATCAGGCTGTTGGTAATATAATCATACACATGATTTTTTAGTGTATTGATGGATTCTTTTTTTGTTTGATTTAACTTCTGGAGATTGCTTTGATGGCAAAAGAAATTAAGAAGAAGCTGCTTTTGACAACATTTCGTTCAGAATAAATCTGTAGAAGAGGTTAGGGAAGGGTAAGGCATTATAGCTTGCCAAGGAAATTACATGTCAAGACATACCACAGCAAATATGAAAATATCCTGACTGTCTGTCACCTTCTTTCTTTCAGTGTCATATGTAGTGAGTATGGGGCTCTATTAACATGCATTTGAGAGGCTGCATCATGCTGTCTTGGCACAAGCTTTTGAGTATGGAAGTAGCTGAGTTGTTTTTGCAATCTTCTCTGTGCCAGAGATTTGAGATTTTTTGCTGATTTTCTTTTCTTTGTGTCCTCTATTTTCCCGTAAGCAAAGAGAAGACAGGGAGGCAGAAAATATTAGATATAGATCCTGCATAAGCATGGTAATTTATGAAACACACAATCAGATTTTGCCATAGTAGCCTAAGAAATAAAATGAGTTCCAGAAGGAAAATAAAACAATAGCAACAAAACCCTCTCCCGCATTCCCATACCCCTAGCAGAACACACCGTAGGGCAGCATGTGATTTGTTTATTACAGTATCTAGATTACTAGAGCAATCGGGTTAGCTACAAGAGACCAGAAAAGGGCTTGAGAAGACTCTTGAGTTTATCTCAGAGGCTTAAATCTAATCATCTATCTCTCTTTAGCTGTGTAATGCCTAACAAGAATTAAGCTGCGAGGGCAAATTTTTAATTGCAATACCCATAAGAAAAAGCCCCAAAAGTCTAAATATGCATCCAAGCAATTTCTTCTACCACAGCTGGTTTTATTTTCATAATAGCTAGTTTATTATAACTGTCTGGCAGTTTTCTGTGTCCTTTCCCAACTAAGGTGATTCATCTCGTTTTGAAAATTTTCTGGTAACACTGGAAGCACCCTATCAGCCTCTGAGAAGGGTGACCATCCCATTCATTCCCATGTTTGATCTGTGGTAGCTAACCAATACAGACATGAGCCATGGACCTGCAGTTCTCTGGCACCCAGCTGATCTTAGCCCATTACTGCAAGTCTGAAGTTTCAAGGCTAGTGTTGACTCTCCCCCAACAGTGTGACAAAGGTCTAGAACTCATGTGAGACCTCAGAGGGTGCTTGCTACAAGACTTAAGTATTCTCAAGAGAAAGTACACTCCGAAGGGCTGAGGAATGGTACTGTGGTGTAACTTTACTGTAGATAAGTCATTTTCCTTTAATTTCTTAATCTGTGAGTTTTATAAATATCTGTAACTGTGTTGTCTAGTTTGGATGTCATGAATCAATGATTGTGTTTTTATTTTTACCTTAATCCATCTTTTGCTACATGTGTTCTAAGGTTTCTGGATATCTGCCCATCTACCTGACACATGATATTGTGAACCTGCAAAATACAACCCTGGAATTTCCCAGCATGCCTGTCAGCACTCATCTGAGGACAGGAGAGGTGAGCTGCATGGCAGGTAAAGAGCTGCACCTAGGAGAGGCAATTGCAACTGCCATGACTACTAGTGAAGCTGAAGGCCCACTAGCATGCGGTAAAATACCAAAATGCTGGGCTGACACTGGAGGATTACAGCAAGTTTATCAAAATCCTCTCCTCACTATGCATTGTTTCTCTACCTCATCATAGTTGCCTAAGGCCAAAGAGGCAAGAAAGACAGGGATTTGCTGTAGAAACTTCGCTGCATTAAGTTGTTGCTACCATAGGTCATTTTCTGAAGTTGCTAGATATTATTAGCATACAGGGCATTGACAGGAGGGAAGAGTGGTAGGATGCCTCTGCCTACAGACTGCTGTTCTAGCACGTTCTAACATACTGTCTCCTATCTATAGTCTCTCTGATTTCCAATAGTTGTCTTTCAACAAACCCAGCCTGCCCCATGGGATTAGGATGGTTGAGTCAGATTTTACACAAAAGTGTGAACTGCAAGAAACACTTTCCAGTTGTTATGCTTTCTTTTGCTGATGGCTATTTTCACCTTGTAAAGGCAGCAGTAGCAAATCAAAGTCCTCTCTGACTGATCAAGCTGCAAAACAGTATAGCTTCTGTCAAAAAACATTTTGTTGCTCACAGTTGTTGCTGTCCTCATATACAAATGAATAACAGCATTTAATACATGTATGCATGCTATTTCATTGCACTTGATTTTTCGTAAATGCATAGCCTATATATTGGAGAACATATTAGAAAGAACTTTACATCTGTCGAAGTGAGAGGATCCAGAGATTCACTCTCACTTCTAGTCAACATCTTTTTGGTATAGTGATATAAATCAGAACCCTGTGCTCTATATCTCTGAGTCTTATTTTCTAGTCTCCTTTGTGCAAAGAAATTCACTCCATGTTTTGGTTAGTCTGTGCAAAAGTATTGTAAGGCTTCTTATTCTTCTGAATATGGTCGGGGTCTCTATCACAACATTTCCTAATGTACAATCAAATCAATACCTTTGACATGTTGTTTAGGCTGACATCTTTTCCAAAGAATAAAATTTTGTTTTGCCAGTCTGCTCTACACATTTTGTAGGTGAAGATTTCACCAGCTGAGCAACTGATTTTCCCCCTTCACCCAACATGCAATAGTTTTGACAGCAGCAGTGAAGGTATAAAATTGTGCAGAGATTTTAGCCATTAATTTATCTAGCCATTGATTGCATCATACTGATATCCTGAAGTATATACATAATAATGAAGGGAGAAACAAGTCTTAGAAAAAAACTTGGTTTATCTTTGAATAAAACTGTTGGGATTTTTATTAATCCTTCATAAATTTAGTAATTATGAAAGGAGCAATCTGAATGTTACGTATAATTCCTAGAATATGTCTTCTTCAGGCAATGAAAAAAAGGACAAATGTGTTTCCGAAAATAAAAAAAAATCTGTTTGTCTGCCAGAGCAGTTATTTCATGGTCGAAAGCTGCTGTAGAACAGCCAGAAATATGTTTTGCAGTATGCCAAGCAACTTTTCCACTGAAATAAAGCACCTCCTAGAGTGAATGTATGATTACTTGCATTCTGGATATCACAACACTGTGGCAAATTACACCAGTCTTTTTAAACTTTAATCCTGACTTACTTTCCCATAAGACAAGATTCTAGTGTCTGTCACTTATCAATCATACAAGATTAACATTTTTAAATGTAACCTGTAAGACAAGTGTATTTTATTTCTGACTGCCACAGCTCAAAACTGGCCAAATCACTTCTGCTGAAGTCTAAAAAAGAAAAGGTTTTTCCTGAGATCATGAGTAACGTTGAAAGAGTGTTTCACCTGTAACTGAAACTATTGTGGCATTTTCAAGCTTAGGCTATTAAGTAAATACATAAAGGTGCAGTTAGTATGTATGTACACAAAACCATTTGAACATTACAATATTTTCCTTGCTTTAAATGGTGTGTAGCACATGTTCCTCTCCAGGAGTCTGATCATACCTTATGTCTGTTTTTATTGCATTTTTCAGGAATATAAATAAAACAAAATCAAACAAACAAACAAAAAACCACACACATAAACAAAAAAACCCAACCAAACAAAAAAGGGCGTTCAGTAGCTTATGTTAAGCTCCCAGGAGGTGATAGATGACTTTCATTTTTATCAACAAATAACCCAATAATTTCATACAGAAATCTGTCTGTCTGGGACCAAAGTCCAGCTCTGTGGATTTCTGTGTAAGCCACGCTTCTGCCCCACTCCCAAGTGAATTACACCATCATGAAAGACTGAGAAATTAAATACAGCCTTACACCTCTCTGAAATGTTAAAATCTGTAATTTCTAAACATTGTAGAGATATAACATAATAATAAAATATTAAATTTTTAAGATCTTATCCTGAAGATTCCTTCTTAAAATTAATAGGTGTTGATATCCTGTCCCATGATCAACATTGACAGTGTAGGCAGGATGCTGCCAACCTTCCACATAAGGTATGATTCTCTCAAATAGCACTACCATCAGTAGAGTCAAGGGGTATCATGACCCTTACCCACACTCAAGAGGTATTTGTATCATTGGCTGCTGCTGCCAGATGACCGAGAAACCAAGGGTCCCTGGCATTCTGCTGGACCCAAGTCATCACTTAGATCTTGTGCTTGATATCTGTGATTGGGTGAGTCACATGGGTGTGTTGTTACTCTTCTTTCCTACCACCTCATTAAAGTTTTGGTTTATAACATGTTGGCAGACTCCACTACTGTTCTGACTACAGGTATGTAACAAATACAGTGGTTAAAACAAATGTATGTGTTGTGGTTTAAGAGTGCACAGACTGAGTGGGGGGGAACAGGTGGTAACCCAGGACCCTGAAGAGTCAGAGGGCAGCTGTTATTCCCTCC